>PVKH010039877.1:0-11131 GCA_004027955.1 Chaetophractus vellerosus | reverse complement strand
GATGCGTTGAGTGGGCCCTCCGCGCAGGCGGCTCGCTCCATTCGTGGGTAGCTCCATTCCGTTTTCATGGACGGCTCCGCTCCGTGTTTTTTGCGGGCAGCAGTTCTGTGTTTTTTGCGGGCTGCTCGGCTTCTGTGATTCGGCGGCAGCTCCGTGTTTCACGGGTGACTTTGCCATGCCCATGGAGGCTCCGCCCTGCCCATGGCAGCTTTTTTTGCCTTGCCCACGGCGGCTTTGCCCGCCCACGGAGGCTTGCCTTTCTCAAAGCCGTCTGCCCGCTCGGAGAGGTCCCCGGGAACCGAACCCGGGGCCTCCCATGTGGTATACTGGCGCTCTTATCCACTGAGCTATCCAGCCGGCCCCCTGTAATTTATTTAACTGAGTGAATTTTATAATTCAGAATGTCTATCAAATGAACATAGATAGTATTGTGGTCAGTTTTTAGAAGTACCAACTAAGCACCTATGCCAAATATTTCCTTAGTTACTGCTATAACTTTTCTTCTTGGGACATTTTAAATCTAAAGGGATATCATTGCTATAAATAAATGTGGAAAGGTACATTGAGTAATAAATGTTAAAAACATGTTGAAATAAAACATCAGATGAGATATTATTCATGGGAGTTTGGGCAGTTTACAATTCATGAATAAAAAAATATCCAAATCACATGTGGAAGGGAGCTCCACTGTGGGAGTAGGAAGGGGGTCCGTATTTAGGGCAAACTTGGAAGCAAGTGAGGAAATGTTCTGATTGGCTGATCTTGTTTCCATTTTACATAGGGACTCTTACCAAGTGGGGAGCAAATATACATTGATTAGTATGGTATGGTTGTTTATTGTGATAAGCTAGCTCTCCTAGACCAAAATGGTGCTTATCTGCAATCATGAAGGTGACCAGATGGTGTTTTTCTGCAATCACGTAGGGTGCATTCCATTGTTTCACTTTCTTGGAAAGCCCGTGCAGGTCAATTGCTTTTGTCTATTTGAAAATCATTTCTTGGAAAGGGACCCCTCCGGACAATGCCCAATGCCCAATGCAAGTGGCCATTTTATTTTACTTAAAAGTATATTTTAAACGACTATCCTATATATGAATAGAATGTGTGATTGACTATTTTTAGTGGAAGAAAACATTATTACTAGTTAACTCATACAATTGTATAACATTATCTAAAACATAGATACCACAGTTTCTTTTTGTTAAGTATTAACATCAGTCAATACATCAACCTACAGGAATGCAGAGGACCTGGAAAATAGTTTCTTAATTGAATGCATTTTACTGAATTGTGCATAGGTTCTTGGTATAATTTTGTGTATTCTGTACAGTTATAATTACACTCTAAAAATTATGTGTGTAAGTTTGAGAGGGAAGCTAAAGAAATGAGGCAACAGTTTCATTGAAACATTAATCCCCATATACAATGGTAAAAAACAGTGATCTAACTAATCTCTTTCTCCTTTTGGACCACAGTTCCTTTTCTGATGATGATGACAATGCCTCTGTATTTGAAGAATCAGAGAGTGAAAACCCCTCTGCAAGGAGTTCCTTTAAACATAACTCACACGGAAGGGAAGGACCACCACAGAGGTGAGCAGCGTGATTCACTGTTCAGTATCTGTTTTTTTTAAAAAGATTTGTTTATTTATTTATCTCCTCCCCTACCCCCACTTACTGTTTGCACTCACTGTCTGCTCTCTATGTTTGTTCACTGTGTACTCCCTGTGTCTGCTTGTCTTCTTTTAGGAGGCACTGGAAACCAAAACTGGGACCTCCCAAGTTGGAGGGAGGCGCCCAATCACTTGAGCCACATCACTCCCTGCTTTTTGTGTCTCTCGTTTTGTCTCCTCATTGCATCATCTCATTGTGTTATCTCATTGCATCAGCTCATTGTGTCTGCTCGCCGAGCTATCCCGTCGCGCCAGCCTGTCACGTCAACTCATTGTCTTGCTTTTCTTCTTTAGGAGGCACTGGGAACCAAACCTGGGGCCTCCCATGTGGGATGCGGGTGCCCAACTGCTTGAGCCACATCCGCTCCAGTATCTGTTTTTAAACCATTATTTAGATGAAAGATCTTCCACACCTTCCACAGAGTGGGCTTAGCAAATGCTCCTTCTAACAAACTACCCTGTAGAATCTCTGTAATAACTTGCTGCTTCTGATTCTTATCCTCTCTTGGGAAGCAGCCACTGTCTGATTATTCATGGCTATGATACCAAGTCATAAGCACTCTTGCTGATCATTTTCCCCGAGAGCCACATATGTCCCCTAAGAAACGTCATGCCCCAATCTATTTTGATTTTCTTTCTGACCCTTTTTCCAGGGCCCTGAAACAATCATATGTGAGGGGGTTTGGCTGTCATTCTCTAAAAGGTTATACCATTTTTGTCCCTACTTTCAGTGAAGGAAGAAGAGAAAAGCTAAGAATCCTTAGTAGGAATAAGGTAGTCATGGGAATGTCAAAAGATTGGGGACTCTGAGCGTGTAGACAGAGTGTCATGTTGGTGTGGGTAAGGGATTCCCAACCTATGAAATATAATTACTTTTTCTTTGCATTTTTCCCTTCCTTCTCTTGCTTCTGTTGTTCCTTTATTCAATGACCATCTCTAGCGTTCCCATTATTTTTATTTATCTTTCAACTCTTGCCCTCCTCCCTGCCAATCTAAGTCTTAGGTCCCTTGCTGGGAGTTGGTGGCATCCAAGTTGGTTCACTCAAGGCCAAGGAGGATGCTAACTCTTGGTGTGGTCATTGATCAAGAGGCATTTACTAGCTACTATGTTTCATGGCAATGATGTTTGGCAACTCATGCTTCACGGAGGCTCTATATTTTCAAAAATTTTGTCTAAGCAATCTTCAATAAACAGTACAAACTGAAACAATTTTTTTTTGCTTTTGAGGTACTGGGGCCAGGTATTGAAACTGGGACCGCGTATGTGGGAAGCTGGCGCTCAACCACTGAGCCACATCAGCTCCCCTGAGTTGGTTTTTCATTTGTTTCCTTGTTGTTTATTTTTGTTTGTTTGTTTGATTATAGGAGGTCCCAGGGACTGAACCCGGGACTTCCTGTGTGAAAAGCAGGTGCTCAACTGCTTGAACAACATCCACCTCCCAATTTGTTCTTTAAGACTGTCTGCTTACTATGGACATTATACAGATGGTAACTACTGTGATTTCACTGTACTTTTTCATTTCCCAGGGAGCTGCACCTGCCTGGTGCCATTGCACTGTTCAATGTTAACAACAGCAGCAATAAGGACCAGTAAGTACATATATAATAGAAAACTAAAGCTTTGTTTTAAAACCATTTATAAGGTAGAGATCTATTTGAATCTGTTATAGAGCAAATATATATCAGGAAAACACGTTCATACAATGGCATTCTATTATTTTGTTGTTTGTTTATTTACTTCTGAAAATGTAGTTACCCATATTAAGAGTAGTATTAATTAATTTATTCATTTATTTGAGTAAATATGGAAAAATATGTGTACAGTGTACATGTAATTGCCTTTCTTTTTGGATTGAGTGGCTGGCAAAAATAAATAAAATTATTAATCCTTTCCATTCTCAGTCAATGTATCTTAGGTCAGGTTCTCTAGGAAACAGTCTCTGAGATGGAGGTTTGTGTGTACAGTTTACTGGGAGTGCCCTCAGGAAATATATTTGGAAGGAAGTTAGGTTGCAGGATTGGGCAGAGGGAGAAGTTGAACTTCAGTGCAAATAGTTGACGTGCAATGTGATCCCATGGGGAGCTCTGGAGCTGGGATGGTCCTTTGGAGTCATCCCAAATTTAAACAAAAGGAAGGGGCGTTTGTACCCCTGCACAGTCAGTGGATGAGGGCTGTCAGCAATCAACTCTCTCTCAGGAGCTGGGAGAACGAATGCCTAAGCCCTGAAGGGGGGATCTCAGTGGTGCACCATTGCCCCTACAGTCCACCCTTGCACTGCTCAGATCCACTATCTTCATATAAAAAGTTCACACTATCTGGGAGTACTTCGTCCAGGATTCTGGTTGTTCTCTTTTCCTGGGGAAATTTATGAGGAGATTAATGTGATAGACCAATGTTCCTGACAGTTACTGTTGGTCTTAGGCTTCAACTGAAATTCCTCACTCTCTCCTCTCCTACTTATTCTGGTGTCCTCTCACCCTTGGACAGCACCTTTACTTGTCTAAGTGGCTTATCTGGCAGAGTGATCCAGACCCTAATTCCTGAGGGATCTGTGCCCCTTATCACCCTGTCCTTCTTGGGTCATGTCTGCTGAACGTGTTCATTTACCTTCAAAATTAGGCTAGGGTATACGAAGAGACACCACAGTGGATCATTTAGATACTAAATATATTTCCCCTTTCTCCATATTATGTAACAACAGCCCAATCAATTCCTGATGATCAGGGTCTGTTACCTCTGCCGGTTTAGTGACTTCCTTCCTTGCCTAATAGTTGCTTGGCATGAGAAGTCCAAAGTGGTTGGACAGCCATAGCATAAAATTTAATGGGACTCTAATAATGTTTCTGGTAGAAGCATGGCCCCTCTGGAAACCAGGACCTCTAGATCCATAATACCTAAAGTTGGGGGAAATAGTAAGCCCCAATTTCTCAAGTGAGTCATTCCTACTTGGATTCCTTAGTGTCTAGACCAATGCATTGTATATAGGCATAGAGTATCATATAATGGCTATTGATGCAGATTTTATACAATATCTTGGAGGGTGGCACCCCATCTTCCTGTGACACCACCTCAGCTGTGCCATTACAAAGTCACTCCATAACTCTATCAGGCCAGCAGCTTCTGAGCAATATAGCATATGATAGGGACATTGTCTCCCTTGCTCAGCGCTCAATGTCACTTCTCCTTTGCTGTAAAATGTGTCCCTTGGTCCAAAGTGGTATTATGTGGTGTTCTATGTTAATGGAGCACATTCTATAAAATCCTGGCTAGTGGTGCTGGCCAAAGGCCTGTGGCAAGAAACAAATCAGCATCCAGAATATATATTGATTCAAGTCAAGATATTCTATGCCCCTTCCTAGTGGAAGGAGTCTAATGTAATCAACTTGACATTGAGGGACCAATTGCTCTCCTCAAAGGATAGTGCTGTATTGGAGTTGCAACATTGATTCTGTAACAGGCAAGCTGGACATAAGTTAGATCACCTTGGTGAATGGGAAACCACACATTGGGCCTATGCATAGCTTCATCTTTACAGTCATGGCTGGTCTATTCAGAACAACATTGTTCCAGCATTGAGGAGGCTGATGACAGAGACAGACTCAGTCATTCTGTCTACTTGGTTGTTTAGTTCCTTTTCCATGGTGAATGCTATTTGATAGGCATTAACATAGGATATAAAGATTTTCAAACTTTGTGCTCAGACCATAAGTCCCTTTACTCTTCTTCTTATCCCAGAGCTCTTTTTCCACTTTCAATCTTTTTCCACTCAGGTCTCTGACTAACCAGCCAAAACATTGGCGACCGCCCATGAGTTCTTGTATATTCTTTATTCGGGCTATTTCTCTTTCCACACAAAGTGGATGATTCTGAACTGCTGAAACTATGCTCATTGGGAAGATTAACTTGATGACTGTCTTGCAGGGTAATCATTGTCTGGGCAATAGTGTAAATACGGCCATTTGATTCTTACACCCTCACGACAAGCTGACCAATCCACAGATCACGCTCTATCAGTTCATCCTAAATGACCCTGCATATGGCATAGTTGGGAACTGAGGGAAAGGTGTGGATATAACAGTGGTAGGTGGCAGATTTCCGGTTTCTGAGCAAACTCGGACAGGTCTTTGAATGCCAGGCTGAGAATTCTTACTCAATAGAAAGGACAGTATGTAAGAATGCAAGTCAGTGTAATTTGATTATGTGACCAAGATATTGTTTCTTTTTCTAGAGAGCCAAAAGAAAAAAAGAAAAAGAAAAAGGAAAAGAAGAGGTAAGTTAGACTTTGGCATGAATGACCCCACATTTTTCTGCCCGTAGCATTTTTGTATTTAAATACTAACTACATAATTCCCTTTTATAGCAAGCCTGGTGATAAAAATGAAAATAAAAAGGACTCAGAGAAGAAAAAGAAGAAAGGAAAAGGAAAAGAGGAGAAAAAGAAAGAAGACAAAAGCAAAGATAAGAAAGAGGAGTATGTATTTTTACTGACATTGAAATCAAAGATGAGTTTATGATGGATTTTAGATGCAATACCTAATTCCCCATGATATAAAGCAGGAAGAAACTTTTATAGTAAAGAAACCCTGTGTAAAGATTAAATAAATTATCAAATGCAAATGAGAACTCTTTGCCTAATTTCCCTAAAATTAGCTATGATACTAAGTTTACTCTTCATTTTCTTATCAAGAATTTTCACTGTTAGCTCTCTTCCATAAGCACTGGTGGAGAGAAACTTACCACTGTGAGGTAGTTAGGTTCCAAGAAAAATTGGATTCTAAGATCTTGCTATTTATTGTTTTCCTTTTCCCAATTGAGATACAAATTTAATAATTTAATTAAAAATTTTGAGTAATAAATATTGGATGGCATATACTCCAAAGGAAAGAAGCTTCACTGCCAAAGTCATGCTTAATTTTGAGAGGTGAACAAATGCTATCAAAACCACAATCTCTTAAAAGGTACTTTTCAAAACAAATATTTGAGAGTTAAAATTTCATAAGGGTAAGGCCAGGTGACATTTTGTTTTTCATCAAAGGAAAAATTATTTTCTGAACTTACTTAAAGAAGACTCTTGACCAGACAATGGTGCTATTAATTATGCCTATATGGAAAGTTGGAGTTTGGATAAGGGGAAAGTTCTTAAAAATATAGGCTTAGTAACAGAAAATTAAAAATTTTTTTCCCCTAGACCGCATAATTTTTCCTCCCTTCCTCTTGCCCTCTACTGCCTCTCCTAAAGAATATTTTCTATATACTTATATAAATGTTTTTTATTAGATTGTGGTATATTCTTCTGTCACTACTGAGGAAAATGAAGCTATGCTCCCCCCTGCACCCACCCCTGCCTGCATAGTTCTACTTTGCTTTGCAAATTGGCATGGTGGGGGAGAGGAGGATGTTAGGGGGAGGGAAAGTGGCAAAGCCACCATTCTCCTACCACCCATAGTTTTTGTCTTTTTTTTTTTTTTTTTTTTGGAGGTACTGGGGAATGACCCCAGGACCTCAACCACTGAGCGACATCTGCTCCCCAATGAGAGTTGGTTTTTCATTTTTTTGTTTTTGTTTTGTTTTTAGGAGGCACCAGGGATCAAACCTGGGACCTCAAGTATGGGAAGCAGGCACTCAACCATTTGAGCTCCAACTGCTCTCCACCACCCAGAGTTTTGCATGATGTATGCCACTATTCTCCCTCAGTGGCTAGAGTCATAGAACTGTCTGCAGAATCACAGTAGAACCAGGGCTTCAATGAGAGTCTAATGTATGACTTGTGATTTATTTATTCACATCTCTTAACTAGTGTCTTATGACTAGTGACCTTATGCCAGTCTAATCTTCCCACTGTAGAAAAAGTTTTCCAACTTACTTTTGTTTCATTGAGGGTGATGGTCATAACCAAATAAATAGTCTTGTTCCTTGGTAATTGCCCCCATTCTTTCTTTTTTTTTCCCCATATAATAAACTTTATTTTAAAAGAGGTTTTAGGTTACAGAAAAGTTACATCAAAAGTATAAGGGATTCCCATACACCCATACCCCTCCTCCTCCCACCTCTTCCCCTATTAATAACAACTTACAGTAGTGTGGTACATTTGTTACAATTGGTGAATAAATAATGAAGCATTGTTACTAACCCAGGTCTATAGTTTACATTGTGTTTTTTTGTTTTTGTTTTTGTTTTTTGTTTTTTGTTTTAAAGATTTATTTTTATTTATTTATATATCCCCCCCCTTGCTGCTTGTGCTTGCTGTGTTCATTTGCTTTGCGTTTTTCTGTGTTTGCTTGTTTCCCCCTGCTGCGCCATCCCGCTGAGTCAGCTCACTGCATGGTGGCTTGCCTTCTCTGCGGCGGCTTGCCTTCTCCAGGAGGCCCCGGGAACCAAACCCAGGGCCTCCCATGTGGTAAACCAGAGCCCTACCAATTGAGCCACAGCTGGTTCCCTACATTGTGTTTTATACTTAATACCAGTGCCCTAAAAATGCCTTATGTTCCACCTATTATTTCCTCCCAGTCCCCTCAGAACCTCTGGTAACTACTATCTTTATATCAATGTTACTTCTTCTATTACTACAATATTAATAATTTTATATTGTCCATGGTTGCATTACCCCCTTATGTTTGTTTATTCTTCAACCTTGAGGATTTTGGGATGGTGATGCTTTCTCTGCTTCAGATTAAGAGGGGGTTTAGATCTTATGGGGAAGATGGAAAGAACTGCTTTGTTTGCAGTTGTAGATAGACTGAAGATAGTGCTAATTATAGGCTCAAATAAAAGGGGAAGAAGAATCATGTGTAGGGAAATTATGAATCAGTCTAACTCTGTTACAGTGGAGAAATAGGTTGTCATATATTCCAAGGTAAGGCCCACTAACAGGGTGCTCATTTCAAGTTGTGTGCCTTGCCTTATAGTGTCTGGATAGCCCTAGAGCCCTCAGGAGCACCCCTATTTGAGGCTTTGTTTACTGTGGCAGATAGTGAGATCTGCCTGAGACATGCATAAGTGTAACCTTTGGACTGACCTCCCAACTCATTTTGAAATCTCTTAGTGGTAAAATTCCTTTGTATTTAATATTTCCTCCTTTTGGCCAAGGTATTAATCCCTCAGTGCCAGAGAGGCTCATACCTGGGAGCCATGTCCCACACTGGACCCTGGGGCAGGGTGGGGGCAGGGGGAAGGAAGTACATTTATTTGCTGAGTTTGGCTTAGAGAGAGTCCACATCTGAGTAACAAGTAGGTTTTCAGGAGTAACTCTTAGGTAACTCTTTATTTCTAATTGCTGCCAGGGAGAAGAAAGAAGTCATGGTAATCGACCCCTCAGGAAACATATATTACAACTGGCTGTTTTGTATCACCTTACCTGTTATGTACAACTGGACTATGATTATTGCAAGGTATCTATATATATATTTTTTTATTTTTTTAAATTAATTTTTTATTTATTTTTTATATATCTATATACATTTTTAGGATACATTGATTACACGAATGTTACACAGAGATTCCAGGAGTACCCATATGCCACCCCCCCACCCCTCCCACAACCCCCCACATACACATCCCTAAGTGTGGCATAACGCCTCTGTTAGTTACACACATTTTGGGGCTTTGCCATCAGACATAGATCACAATTCAGGCCATAGACAACCCTCTCTTCTTTACAGTTCCTGAATGATACATGATCATATAAACTGGCCTACATCCTCCATTGCAGCATCATCCATGACAATTCCCCTTTCTATTTTCCTGTTAACTTAGAGCTCTTCAGGATATCCTTCCTTTCTCCACTACAGTTTGTGAGGAGAGGCTACATTATTCCCAGTGTGCTTTTCCTGAAATCAGTAGTAGGTGCTTCAGTTTCTAATATACTAGATACCTAGTACTGGGATGAAGGGGTGGAGCTACTTTTAAAGTTTTGATTGCTCAATCATTTACTTAGGTCTTTGGGAGTAATTATATATTTTTTTGGCCTAGGAGAAAAAGACTTTGCCAATAGAGAAAAAAGATCAAGAATCTAGGTTGTTACAGAGCAAATATATGTCTGCCAAGACTTATGTGGTTCTGTCTTTTTGACACTTTAGCCATCCAGTACCAATTGCTATTTCCTGAAGCATTTTGGGTACAAATAATCATTATAAACCTGGTGATCAGTATGTTTCATCTGACATGTTTTGATGTTAACTTGAGGTCATTTATTTTTATCTGATGTTCTTACAAAGCAGACTAGTATTATGTAAAGAATGTAGGAATTCAGAAGTGTGCAAAAACTAAATCCTATCACCCAAGGAAGGAGTTGGGAAAGTTGTGTTTGATTAAATGGACTAAGGATCCCTCCTGCTTTTTTGCATGTTATGTTTTACACCATGATAAAAATTATGTGAAGAAGGTTTTTAGTTAAATTGGCCCCCATTTCATTTTGTTTATACAAGTTTTTCTTTTACAGAGCATGTTTTGATGAACTTCAGTCTGATTACCTAGGATATTGGCTTGTTTTTGATTACTTATCAGATATAATCTATCTTCTTGATATGTTTATACGAACAAGAACAGGTAAATATATTCAACTTGGGATATTTTACAATTTCATGGCTTTATCTCTATAATATAATTTGAAATGTCCTAAATCAACTATTGTTCAAAATAAACTCACAAAATCTGTTTTAGAGGAAAAGGGACAATTGAAAGCAAGATTACAATATGCCCACCCACAGACTTAGGCCACTCCGACTGATTCAGAAGGATGTTACTAGGCAACCTTTTTGAATGTCAATTGGTGGTTTCCCCCCATTATCTTGTTCATTGGATTTATGCCACATGAGGAAATAGATAACAGAAATAGTCTGCCAGCTCTGTGGGGAAAGGGTAATTGCTTCCTAACAGGAAGATACCTTGAAGAGGCATACAGAAAAAAATTCTCATTGTACCCAGCAGAGCTGTAACCAGAAATTTAAAGAGAAGCAGGAAACACTCCCTTCAATCAACTTTGTGGTTCATGGTGGGGCACTGCTAACAAGGGGCACTATCTGATAGCATCCTACTTGAAGTATTCTTGTTAAGTAGGTTCTAAGGTCAGTTGTTTCTAAGCTGCTTTTTGCATGTAAATGTAACCAGTTTGCACGTCATTTAAGCTTTTAAGAATCATTAAACTAGGGACATTCTCTAAATATCAGTGCCCTGGATCAACACTCCAGTTGCTCTGTTCTATTTATAGCTCTGGTGGCCAGTCTGAGAGGAGGAATAAATTCTTTCCCTAGTGTAAAGTATCAGAATGCTGAAATTCTGGGTTTCAACATGCAAAGTCTCAAAGGCTGCTGCTCCTGGTAGCTGCATAGGAAAGGGAAGGTCGTAAGTGTCTAAGGAAACCTGGGGGGGTGGGGGGGGGGCGGGAGGGCAAGAAAGATAAAAATGTAGCCTAGAAGGACACTTGTGCTTCATATTGAAGACGCAAGGCAAGAATATGCATA
>PVKH010039876.1:0-11130 GCA_004027955.1 Chaetophractus vellerosus | reverse complement strand
TTTAGGACTTCTAGCCTTCAAAGCCACAAGCTAATACATGGCTGTTGTTTAAGCCATCCCATTGTCAAAGCAGCCTGGCAAACTAAGACAAAGGGTTAGGTTTTCTGGGGAGATGGAGCGAGGGGGAGAAAAGAAGAGAAGGAGAAAGGAAGAGACAGAATAGACATTCAGTCTTACAGTCAACATAGTTGGGATGAACAAAAGAAGACAAAGAAGGAATAAAGAAGATGGAGAAAAGCCAGGGGAGTGGATTGTCGGCGAGAGCAGGTCCCATTATTGTCCAGTGTTGCAGAAAGTCAAGAAGCTGAGATGGAAAAGAGCAGGGGTCTGATGATTAGAAGTCATTAAGGCAGGTTTCAAGCTGGGAGGCCATGTGAGGAGATCAAGGCCCCTACTGGCATTTGTGCAATCCAGAATGCTAAGACAGACTTTTCAAGAGTTCCTGAATAACTCATAGCACTTCTCAAGCTAGGTACACAAACTCTAATAAAATGTACACCTCACCCACTCTTTTTAATTCAAAAGAACCACCAATATTCCAAATCTATGGGATTTCCTGTAAAGAGGCAGCTCATGGCAGTAGATCTCATCCTCTGCAAAATCAGTTGCTCCTAAAGCTGTTCCTGGGCTGACAACGGCACTTAGCCTGTCGTTGATTTTACTTTTTTAATTTGGGAAATTATCTCTACGTGCTCATTGTGAATGCACATAAATGGGAGCAGCAGCAGCCACGACTAGTTTGGAAAGAAGACTCAGATCTCTGGACAGGCTGGTATGAGATCTGCAGAGAGAAGAGCAAGGTCTACTTCTGTTCTACCAAGCATGAAAGCCTAGCCCTGGAGTGCTTGTGCTTGGGAGAATGTTTCAGGGTGGGATTCGTCAGGGATGTGAAGGACCGGACTGTGCTTTGAAGTTAAGAACTTTGGGAAATTACAGTCAGAAAGAGGCAGGTGACTGGCGAGAGGGAGAAAGAACAAAAAGCCCACATAAACTGTAACAGAGCCAAGTACCTCAATTTCCAACCTAATTTTAGCCACATTCCCATCAGAAAAATCTGTAAGAGAAGAGAGGGGTTTATAGAAGGCTTAGTCAATCACAGATCTAGGAGTGCAAATTTCCGTGGTGCTTCTAACAGGCAATGAGAAACCCAAGTGATATATTTAGACTCCACTGGGAACAGCTTTGAAACAGATAACATCTTGAGATGTCAAAATTGTTATTTTTGTAGAAATGAAATCTGCTATCAAGTCTTTATTTATGAAAACGTCTCACCTTAAAGGAAAAATAAACAGAAAATTGCAAATACTCTAAAACAGTCATATTTGGGGAGTGGGATGGGTGGAAAAGTAAAAGCAAGGATGGTCTTAATATTTTTCTAGCCCAATTAACATATGCAGTGAAAACTTCAACTTTATGAGACAGAAGACAGTTTTCCTGGAGGAAGAGGGAAAAGGGAGAGAAGAGAGGTAGGAGATACTAAAAGACAGGACAGTTCTGAGGGTCATAGGCTGTTCTGACATGGCACAAAACCTAATATCCATGCTTCTGCTGGTTTTTTGGTCTCTGATTGCTAGTAACTTTGACAAAAATTAAGAATAACCTAATCTCAGTGTCTTCTCTCTTGGGCTAAAGAGGGAAATAGGATCCCCATTGGCTTACTACTTCTTTGCTTTTTCTTAGTGAAAATTCTTGTTTCAATTTCCCCCCTTTTGGTAGAAGTGGTTTGAGTAGGAAATGTGTGGGTTCTATCAGGGAGTGGACAAAAATATGGGAGTCACCTGCAATCGAAAGGGCGGCTGATATCACTCTTTTACCATTAGTGCCTACATGGACTGGTAAGCTTTTAGGAGCCCTCTTTCTGCCCACTCCTTCCTTCCTCCTCAAATATAGCCACCCCCCCCCCCACTGCCAATTCTCTAATCAGCACAATGATTAATGACCCAGGCAAGAACTTAATTTCCTGTCCTGTAGTACAAGGCTGATTTCCAATAAAAGAACTCAAGACAACTATTTCCTCTCCACAGCTTCTAATCTTTTATTCAATTGTGGGCATTCTTTCCTCTCAGTGTGAAAGCAGAATCAATTTTTGAACCTCTATTTGGAGAATATTCCAAAGAATCACAGAATACTAAAGCTGGAAGGGACCTTAAATGCAATGCAATTCAACCTCTTCTTTTCTTGCAATTCAAGCAGGACTTAAATCCAAGGCTTTAACTCAGACAGTTACGTGTGCACATGGTCAAGCCGCAAGCTAAGAGGCCATTACTGTTGTTAAAGGACACAGCTTGGGTCCTCACTGGTCTCATTATAGCAGTTACCTTAATGAAACAGTCTATTTAAACTGGGAACTAATCACCATGGGAGAATATTTCTGCAATTACGGGCTCAGGCAAAACAAACAAAACAAGTGTCAGTGAATCCCCTCTGATTCAACAGCACAATTACCATGTTCAATTACCTCAGGACTCCTTAAATACCCATTGCAGATGCAGCGAGTTGTCCTGATTTGAACTACATGTAACCAACTCTTGTATTTGTTTCTCAGAAATGCTTGATAGATAACTCCACTGCTTTCTGTGAAATTAATTCTGAAAAGCAGAGGTTCCTAAACAAGATGCTAATGACTGTATAATATAATACCTTCTTTAGATGCATGATTTCCCACAGACAATTCCAGTTACAATTCAGGAAATGCTTTCTGGGTTGATGCCTAAATTATCTGAAATTCACAAGTGAGGAGATACAAATTGTAATGAATGGGTTGGGCAGTTGGGTAGGTTAAGGAACAGCAGAATGATGGCACTAGCATGTTGTAAACCATGAGCTCTCCGCTAGCAGAAAGAGTAATGGACATGAAAAGATCCCAGTTCCTATCCAGCTCTACCTGTTAGCTGCGCATCCTTCCACAAGTAATTTAATTCTTCCTGAGCCTCGTTTCTTTACTGTAAACAGGCAATATTAAGGCCTCCAGGGATGATGTAAAAATCATATTAAATACTATGTATGAAAGCACCAATCACAGTACCTAAAAGATACTGGTGCTCTATAAATATGTGTCGATTCTAAATATCTTAATTTCATTTTATAGTTTCTTTATAGTCGAAACAGCTGGATTGCCATGAAAAATGTAAATGCAGGGATTTATGGCATTTCGTTCTTGAAGTTAACATATAGTGAAGGCGGGGTCTAACAAATCAAATTTGCACTGGCTCTGACCTAGGTCCCATTAAAATACTCTGATGGATTAGAAATCATATATGGGTCATAAATGGCTAAACCACTTAATACCAATCTGAACACTGTAATGAGTTGCAGCTTGAAGACTAGAAAAAGCATGGGCTTCAAATCAGATGAACTCCATGTACCAGCCATGACTCCTTGGATAGATTAACTTCGCTCCAACTAACCTTCCACATCTATAAAGTGATAACCCTATTAAAGTCTTTACAGATTGTTATGAAAATTAAATAATACTAGCAGATGCACGTAAAACAGCTAGCATAATACTTGACTCTAAGTAGGTGACTGATAAAAGGCAACTGCTAAAAATATGTCATCTGTAGTAATAACATCAGCTCTTCTACCTACCACACTGATTTGTTATGAAAATCCAATGAGATAATCTAGGGCAAAGCCCTTTCAAAACTATAATGTATTAGACATCAGTGCTTCTATATTTAAGGGAAAAATACACTGTATTTTGGTATTGTCTTTGGGAAATTAATCCCTGGAAAGCATATGTTTTATTTTAAATGGTGTGGTTTTAGCACCAAAAAGTTCAAAAAGGTGCCTGAATTGGGACTAACAAAGCCATATGCAATTTCTTTGTGAAAGACCAGATGGAGCCTTGACTATAAACTTAAAAGTTCATCCACACAAACCAAGGCAGATGACACTATCTGACGGACAAAGGGAAAAATTTTCAACTAGTTATAGTATGTATGCAAGTGTGATAAATTTACACACATTTTGGAATATTGCAATTCAATATTTGGCAAACAAGCTTGAAAGTGGAAACACAGGAAAATTCTGTGGCCCAGCATGCTATTACAAGCTTATCCACTTAAGAGTGACATTGCTGCCTGAGGCTTATTTCTTCCCATCTACATTAGTCATAGGAAAGAAGGACAAGCTATGTTTTCATGACCTTTGCGATCTAGATATTCTAAGGTACAACATAAAAAATTTAAGACTAAAATCTTCACAACACTTAATATTAATATGATAATGAGTCGGGACATGAACCTTCAAAATGGTCAAGAGCTAGAGGGCCAGAAGATATTTCTAATGGCTACAGAGTGTCTTAGGAGGATATTATTTTCTATTGAAAACTCAATTTGTGCTCCAAGACTACCCAGCCCTAAATTAGTGGGTGGTTTGCTCAATCATCACCCAGAGAACTCAGCCAGTCTGCCACTCTTGTAACTTGGAAGGCATTTCTGCCGGAGCTGGCTCTCTCAGAGACAGTATTTTGAAATTCCTTGGTTGAATGCAAAGCACATTAGCTAACTAACCAAACAAACGGGAAGGAGGCACACCACAGGACCCAAACCTGGCAGACTCCACGACAATGAAAACACTCAAATGCTATGGGGCAGTGGGGAGGGTAGCCAGAGAGATGGTGAAGGAGGTGGTTTCTTTAAAGCTTCAATACTTACTCATCCACAAATACAGTCACCAAAAATACGGAACTAGAATGGAATGGACTCAAAACCTAAATATCTTTAATTTCCAAGTAGCTTGAAATACCCATAGCTCCAGAGAGATCAAGTAAGACATTATAATCTGGTAACATTTTTTATTTCTCTTATCCTGAATTCAGGTAGGAGTCCCACTGTAAATATTTTCTCTCTCTCTCTCTCTTGCGTGTGCCCACTACCTTTCCCCCATCACTTTTCCTTTAGAAATAAGGTGTTTGGAGGGGAGAAGGTACAATTTAAAGTGGGAAGATATAGGTTCAATTCCCAGCTACTTACTGGCCATTAATTTGGCATGGAACTTAATATTGCCCAGCCTTAGTTTCTTATCTGTAAGGTGGAAAAGAACCATAAAATGCTGATTTCTGTACTTATGCTTTGCTTTTGAATGGTAATGGAAATTGCAAAACCAAAGAAATCATGATGCTTAAATACCTCCAAAGCACCAGCAAAAGCCTCAGGTTCTTTAAGGCTCCCCAAATTCTGGATATTTTGGGGACTTTACATTTAAGCACCAGATGGTCAGGCTAAAATCTGAACCTTACCCAGGACCATCTTCACAGATAGATCTGCAACATTCTAAAGCTTTCTCGGGGCAGACTAGCGACACAGGCAAAGGAGTTTACTGGGTTGCACCTTCTTTATTTTCTTTACATTAATGTTTAAAGAAATGTTTATTTCGTATTGCTCTTTGCTTCCACTGTAATTGCTGGTGGGAATGGTAGTCCTATGGCTCACTGATGAATGACTGAAGGAACATTTCTTGCATATCTACAAGTAAAACTCTGTCCTGACTCTGTGGGAAGGCATCTAAGGGCAGAAGCGACATTTCTGTATATATTATTATCTTCCCTGCAGGCCTCTAAGGAAAACATAGGAGGTAAAAAGCCCTTGAGGAGCTGTATTTTGGGGCAAATAAAACTTACAAGTATAAAATATCTATAGCCAAAATTAGTATTTTATAAGGCACACAACTGTGTAGCTTAGAGAAAACTTGCAGAAGAATTAGAATCACTTTGGACAGAATTTTCTTTACAAAAGAAGATGGGCTCAAGCTGGGCCAATGGGAGGGATTCCTGTCTGGACCATCCTATCCAACCCTACAGCATCCAACATCTTGTACACACCTGTGAGGTAGGCTAGCAGATTAAGAATCAATAGACGGATCTGGAACCTGGCAGAAAAACCGCCACCATTAAACACGTGGCCATCAGTACCCCAACAAGATGGCTGCTGGAAGAACTTGCAAGAACTCCGACTCAGAACGAGATTTCCTCTGAAAGCCAGGAGAAGCCCCAGATAGTCTCCAGGGACCTTATCATTGGGCTCTCCCAGGGATTGATGGGTGGGGTAATCAATCAAAACAGTGAACAGCTGGGACTCCTCCCCTGTCATTAGCAAAGGGGCAGAATAATTAATGGTTTCAAAGGGAAGTGCCAAAGCAAAAAACCCCCTGCTCTTGCCTTTTTCCATTCTGGTCTCTCCCCATCCCCCAACCCGGATCGGCACCCACGTAAACCTGGGAATTTGTAAAGGCGAATTGTAGTCTGTAAATTAGCCCTCTTTATCACTTTTCAGCCCCTTCCTCTCTGCCTGGGACCCTTAATCTGTTATTTTCTCCCATTTCTCTTCTCTCCCTTCCTTAATAAATTACTGGCCTAACTAACCTGGCTTGCTCTTGAAATTCATTTTATGTAGCTTAGCCAAGAACCTAGAGAAAATCCAGCAACACCTGTATCTCTCAAAGCTCTCTCTCTAGAGCAGACAATTCCTTTAGGATGTTGTTTTAGTTCACTCAGCTACTTAAAGCAGATACCCTAAAATGGGTTGGCTTTTTAACAATGGGCATTTAATTAGCTTACAAGCTTCCAGTTTTGAGGCTGAGAAAAATGTCCAAATCAAGGAATCATCAGGCAATGCTTTCTTCCTGAAAACTGGCTGCCAGAGATCCTGAACTCCTCTGTCACATGGCAAAGCACATGTGGCATCTGCTGGTCTCTCTCTTTTCTTCTGGGTTTCACTGCTTTCAGCTTCTTGTTTCTGTGGCTTTCTCTCTCTCTCCCAGTATTCATCTCATTTATAAAGGACTCTAGTAAGTGGATTAAGACCCACCCTGGGCTACGCCTTAAGTGAAGTAACCTATTCAAGAGTTCCAACTTACAATAGGTTTATACCCACAAGAATGGATTAGCTTTAAGAACATGATTTCTCTGGGGGTACATTCAGTACCAAACCACCACAGATGCCTTAGAGGCATTCAACATAATCGAATCTCATTTCATATGTGTCCCTAAACCTGACCTTTAGTTCCTGTTTCTTTTTTAATATGATAAACTTTATTTTTAAAGAGGTTTTAGAATACAGAAAAGTTACATCAAAAGTATAAGGGATTTCCATATATCCCCCTCCCCCTCCCACATCGTCCCCTATTAATAACATATTGCAATTGTGTGGTATATTTGTTACAATCGATGAATAAATACTGAAGCATTGCTACTAACCAAGGTCTATAGTTTACACTGTGGTTTACACTTAATTCCAGTGCCCTCAAAATGTCCTATGTTCCACCTATTATTTCCTCCCCCTCCCCTCAGAACCTCTGGTGACCACTATTTTCATATCAATGTTACATGTTCTTCCATTACTACAATAGTAATACGTTTAATTTGTCCATGGTTGCATTCCTCCCTTGTGTTTGTTCATTCCTCAACGCTGAGGATCTGGGGATGGTGATGCCCGCTCTGCCTCAGATTGAGAGGGTAGCCCCAGTTCCTTAACTCCCCAAATGAAAATCCACACAGTAATGTAAACTAGAAGTCCCAAAGTCATCTTCATTATCACTGCGGTATTCCCATCCTCTCAGTCACT
This sequence comes from Chaetophractus vellerosus, assembly GCA_004027955.1. Classification (NCBI taxonomy): domain Eukaryota; kingdom Metazoa; phylum Chordata; class Mammalia; order Cingulata; family Chlamyphoridae; genus Chaetophractus; species Chaetophractus vellerosus. The sequence goes on along the minus strand of PVKH010039876.1, from coordinate 3,565 downwards.
AAGTATTATTAGTTCTTCCATCCAACCATTTCTCAAATCTGTTCCTTATGCTCTATTCATGCTGCTTAAATCCTGGCCCTTGACAATTTTCTCCTCTGAACTGGACCACAGCCTGGCTCGGCACCCCACCTGTCCACCATGCTGCTGTTGGAGTACAATCTAATCCTGTAATCATGCCCCTGGCTCCGATCCCTTCACAGCTCCTCAAAGATGTCTGGATACAAGTCAAGTCCTTGGCAGACATTACAATATTCTTCTAAATGTAGCCACCACCCTCCTCTCCCACGGCCATTTCTGCCATGGCCTCAGAGAGCCCATGTTTTCTCTCCCCTGCCTTTGCTCTCAGTTCTACGTGGGACACACCTTCCCTCTCAGTTTGCTGTTAGGCACTGTGTGTGTGTGAGAAACTGACAGTCTTGGCCTCTTAAGAGGCTCTAGCCAAATGCTGGGAGGTGTGGAGTATTAGCAATTAAAGAGCCACTCAAGGAAATATGTAATTACAACTGGGATAAATGCTCTAAAGAAAAGGTGCTGTGAGCTCAAGGGGATCTGACCTTGTCTAAGGGGCCCAGGGAGGATCCCCCAAGGAAGTAACTGTGACCTGAGACGTGAAAGACTGAGGAGAGGTCAGGCAAAACTGCTGCAGGAAACCCAGAGAAGACTGGCGTGTGGCTGCGGGGTGCGAGATGAAGGCGCCGAGCAGGCAGGGCACATCACACACAAAGCCTTGCAGGCTGTGATGAGCACAGCTCCCGCCTGCCCCTCCCCGATAGCCCTGGGCCTCTCTGTTCCCTTTTCTTTACAATTTCATTTTAAGCTTTCAAAAACACTGTTTAAGTAAAGCATGCTTATAGTAATGAGTCAAAAATAGAGAGGAAAACAAATAACTATAACGAATGCTTACTCTGTGCTAGGCACATTCTAAGTGCTTTCCTGCTATTGCTACCTGTCCTCTGTAGTTAGTAAACTGAGGTGCAAAGGTTATGCTAAGTAACCTGTCCAAGACAGCACAGCTAACAAGTGGCAAAGCAGATACGGACCCGAGTGATCCTGTCCTCGAGTCTGTCTCCCAGCCACCATGCTGAGCCCCACTCTCTGAAGGGCCACTTAAAGTGCATCACACACCCTTGTATAGGCTTCCCTGTGCTCAAATATTTAAAAACAGCTGAGCAAAAGGCAACCAGTATATATTGGAATTTTATTCCTCCATAGGAGAAATACTGATATTTCTCTTAAGAGCAAGAGGAAGACACTTGAGTTTTGTTTTGTCTTGTTTTTAACGTGGCAGTAATGCAATCACATTTGTGTTTTCAAGAGATCTTTGCTCTTTGGCTCCAGGATGGACAATGGGGTAGGGATGAGGGACAAGGAGAAGAGGAGTAGAGAAGAGGAGATGCCCAGGAACCTGTGAGGAGCCTGTTGCAATTGAATTCTCTAGGCTAGAAGAGATGGAAGCCGAGGCTGAGATAGCTGGAGTGGTGTGGAGAAGTGAATGGATAGAGGATGAAATCAAGAATTGGTGATAAAGTACATATAATGGGAGGGACAGGGTCCTGTCAAGGATGATGCTGAGTTCCTGGCTGTGCAGCTGGGTGGAAGACAGCAGTAAGATGGAGACCACTGATTTGGGGAGGCAGCAAAGATAGTTTGTTTTAGATAAGTTGGGTTTGAAGGGCCTTTGAGACCTAGCATTACAATAATTACTATTTACTGACAACCACTGTGTACCAAGCATTGCATAAGCACGGTCTTTAACCACCTCCAAAGACCTTTCTGAGGTTGACTCTCCCTTTATCTCCATTTTACAGACGAGGAAAATGAGGCTCAGGGCTTTAGCAACTTGCCTGAGGTCTCCCAGCTTCTTATCAGCTTCTTCCACCTTTCATCCACTTTCTCTCCTGGGTTATTTCACTAGCCTCCAAAATCCTCACGTGCCTTTAGGCTGGCTCAGTCAGTCCTGCTTTCTGCTGCTGGAAGCGCTTTCTAAGAAGCTCACCTGGTCATGTCACTCCTCACCCTCAACCCTTCAAAGGCTCTGCGTACCCCCACTTTGGCATGGCACACAGAGCCTTTTGTGACCCGGGCGCTGCTGACCTCTCCCGCGATTTTTCGCAGCAATGCTGCAACACGTGTGCCTCCCTGGGACGCCCGCCCTCTGCTTGCCCACTCATGCTTACGAAACACTGCAGCTCACGGCAGAGCCCCACACTCCTAGAAAGAGAGGGCTGTCTCTTGTGCACCTGTATATATGTGCCACCCTATTTCTCTGTAGCAATTACTCTGTCAAAACTATTTTGTCTGATTGCCTCTCCAATGGACTGTAAGTTCCTTGAGGGCAGAATGGTGTCTCTTTGTCTTGAATCCCCAATGCTTAGTATGTATTAAGTATTAATTGAAAGGAAGATAAATAATTGAATAATATGCACTTCAGAATGTCTCTTGAATAAATGAAGGGGAGAGTGCTGTGTGAACAAAAGCTCAGAAGACTGTGGCAAAAAAAAAGTGGATTCTACATTTTATTTTACAATGCCTGCCAAGCCTCTCCATCTGCATTTTCCTTTACCCTGTCTAAATATTTTTCCATACTTCCTTCTTATTTCTAGAACTATATTTGCCTCAAATTCACCTTGAAAGAAATACATTTCCCCCTTATTTAAATTATCCCCAAAGGCTGACTTCTTTAAGTGAGTAAATCTGAGATTCTGTAATTTGAGTGCATGTTGCCAACCACAAAATTCTAAGATGAAAAGGCGGTACCAACTGGTTCCCACCTCTTCCCCTGCCTCTCATCCCACCCTTGCTCTCCCTTCAACAATTTGGACCCTGTGTTCTTGGAATATAAATACGCTCCTCGAGGCCATGGTAAAATGTCTCATTCAGTCCTTTACTCAAAGCACAGACACAAGGAACACTCTGATGAGCACAGGCCGTGCAATTTCCAAAGAGTAACTCACCTGCAAACAGGCAGAGTGTGGTTATCAGGACACAAATTGAAATAATAGTGGGAACACCAACTTACACGAAGAATAACTGGAAAACAGAATATACGGGTGTAGCTCAGTGGTCGAGCACCTGTTTCTCATGTTGAGGTGCTGGGTTCAACCCCCGGTACCTCCTTAAAAAAAAAAAAAAGAGGAATATATGGAGAATATTGGAAGTATTTGGAGCATAACTGAATTTCTACACAACAAAAAAAACTGTATGTTAACAGATAGCTTAAGACAGAGGTAGGTAGTTATCACAGATGTGGGCACAGACACTGATTCTGACAGGTAATATTTAGTAACACTGAATTCATGCTACTGAAGTTTATTACTGGATGTTCTCTACAACAGAGATGAAACAAATTATGCAGCTGTGCTTTAAAAAGCAAAAATAACCCAGTAATTCCACTCCTAGGTATATGCCCCAAAGAACTGAAAATGGGTATGCAAACAAGAACTCATACACAAATGTTCATAGCGACACTATTTACAATAGCCAAAAGGTGGCAATATCTTCAAATGCCCTTCAACTGATGAATGGGCAAACAAAATGTAGGATATCCATACAATAGAATATTATT
>PVKH010039875.1:0-11121 GCA_004027955.1 Chaetophractus vellerosus | reverse complement strand
GATAGCCCAGTGGATAGGGCGCCGGCATACCACATGGGAGGCCCCGGGTTCGGTTCCCGGGGACCTCTCCTAGCGGGCAAACCGCCTTGAGAATGGCAAGCCGCCATGGGCGGGCCGGAGCCGCCGTGGGCAGGGCAAGAAGCTGCCACGGACATGGCAAGAGCCGCCACGGGCAGGGCAGGTCGCCCACGGATGGAGCACAGCCAGCCACCGGCAAACTGAAAGCCGGCCGTGATCGGACGCAGAGACCGCCCACAAGCGGGGAAAGTCGCGCCTGCGCAGTGACCACTCTCGGCGCGTCGCCGCAGCGGGGGGAAGGGGAGATATGTAATAAAAAATAAATAAATCTTTAAAAAAAAAAAATAGGCATTTTTTGAATCCCTACATTCTTTGATGCCTTGCTGGAAAGATCAGTGGCAAGAAAGATCCAATTCCTGCTCCTATTGAGCTTTTGCCTCAATGGAGAAAAAGACAACAGAGAATCAGAAAATGAGATTATTGCAAATTGAAATGAGTGCAATGAAGGAAAAGCACAGAGGACTATGGGGAAGTATAAAACGGGCAAAAAATTTAGATTCAGAGACCAGAAACATCTCTGTGAGGAGGTGACATATAGGTGAAACTTGAAGTAAGAATGGGAGTTATTCAATGTTACTTTGAATATTTTGAGTTATTTCCTTAGACTAGATTTGCAGAAATAGGATTACTGGATTAAAGGGTATTAACTATTAAATAACCTTTAAAAATTTCTCCTCCTTGCCCCCTCAGGTTTAAGATCCATGTTTAAGTGTGCAGGATGTATATCAAATAGGGTCCAGTTGGGAAAAGAGAATCTGTATTAGGTATGTCACACAGAGGGGGTTTAATACAGGGGATTAGTTATAAAATATAAGATAGCTTGAAGGGTAGAAGAACAAAAGGAAAGGTGAGGTAAATCAGAGATTAGTGAATACAGGATGCAGCTGCACACCTAGGGCTGCGTGACAAAAGGAAAGTCATGGTGTTTCTAGAGCCCAGCAGTCCTCTCCTGCTAAGCTGCAGGAGGTGCTGTGTGCCACCCAGGGATTGAGGATGCTGACCAGCCAGTGCTGCAACCAAGGAGAGACTGCCCTGACTGGTGCTGGAAGCAGAGAGAAGGCACCGCAAGGCTTATACTGGGAGCCCCAGGATGCTGGGCTGTAGTGCTGGGGCTGAGAATGCTAAGGGAACACCGCATGGCTGGTCTGAGCTGGTGCTGAGACTATGGAGCAGCTGCTAAGCTCTGATCCTGGGATTAAGGGAGAGGCTTTGCACTTTTAGCGCTGGAATGGCCAAAAGCTGCTGGGGGTCCTAGATGTCCACTGCTGCTGGAAGGATGCTGGCAGAAACTGGAAGCAGAAAGCAAGTTCCTTTTCCTTTCCCCTACCATACAATTATCTTACCACATCTCCCTATTGTCAAAACCTAAGCAAGAACCACCAGGCAAAAGAATATGGGAAATGAGATTTGGGGTCCCATGGCCAGAAGGGCAGAAATGGGGCCTGAGAATAAACAGGCACTTGACCAGCCCATAGAGTAAGGAGTCATCCTGGATCCCCCATCTTCCTCTTCCTTTGCATTCTCCCCCTGAGGGGGGAATAAATCAAGAGTTAGGCCCAGTAGTTGTCCAATCCATGGCTCTTCTAGTCCTCATAAAATTCTTTCTTTTCTGATTGTCTTTATGCATAAATCTGATTCTGTAAAGACTGACTGTATGAATGGATATCGGATGAATGAATTGTAGTTGCTCCCACATACTGCTGAAAACCTGGTACTGTGCCAAGTGCCTGCTTTCCTTCTCTTGTTCAAGTCTCACAGCTGCCCCTACAGGTAGATATTACCACTCCCATTTGGCAGTGAGACTGAAACTCAAAGGGGTGCAGTGATGTGCTCACCATTGTACACCTCCTGAGTAGTGGGGTGAAATCCAAACCCAGGTCTGGTGGCCTCCACAGCTGTAACTTCTTTAGAAACGTCTGTGATATAGGTCAACATTTCTTAAAAGCTGTCCTTCACTGATGCTGAAAGGCAGGTGGAGAATGGTTTGTTGAATATACCTGAGCTTCTATTAGGGTGTGGTGGTAGTAGTCCAGAAGTTAACTGACCCTGGAAGTCCAATAGAAATGACAGCCTTGCTATTTGAGGCCACAATGTGGCTCCGGGCTCCTGTCTGAAAACCCTCCCCTGACCTTTTCCTAACACTTGGCATTTTACTGTGCCGTTGATTACAGATCACTTACATGCAACACACAGTTGACTGTTTGTTAAAATGGAAAGTGAAAAAAATAGAAAAGAAAGTACATGCTTGCCAGAGCAGTGCTGTGGAACGGTTGTTCCCAAGGTATTCATCTCAGTACGTCTAAACACCTATAATTAAACTAGCTTTGGAGCAGTGCCTCTTGGAGAGGGCGGAAGAATCAATTCTGCAGCATTTGGATCTTGTTCTTTGTATACACTGCACAGCAGTGAAGACGTTCAGAAAAGACCAGATGCTGTGGCTCAAGAATGCAATTACCCACCTATCAGAGTGAATGGATGATGGTCTGATCTGGGGGACATCCAAGCTCAGGGTAGCAGAGAGAAAGAGACAAGTGATGAATATGGTGACCTCTGGTTCTCTGTGTCTGCACCCCAATCTCATTTCCTTGCTGGGGATTTTATTATTGTACTCTGGATGCAATGATCACTGGGTAGCTTTGTGTTAAACAGCTAATTAATGGGAACTCAAGTCAGCTGTCCTATTTATGAGACTCGGGAGCAGGCAGAGACACTTCGCTCATCTGGAAAAATAAGTTGGGATCAAACTGCTTCTTCTACATAAATATGTGTGGCGCTGATGTCAGACGCCAGTACCAGCCAACACTGTCTGGCTTCACATGAATCACTGAAATGACCCGAACCTTCAGTCTGAGTTGATTGTAGCTAATGTGTGCCATATAATCTCATATGCTCAGAATGTCTTGTGAACCAAGCGTGCTATCAAGAAACAGTTTTAATTAACATTTGCTTTTTAGATAATATACGCAATTTATTTTGGCAAGAGTTCATTGAATGTAAAATCTACATAATTAAGTACTAAACCTGCAATAATTTTTTTCTTTGCAGTATTTTTGCTAAATGATACAGATTCGGTAACATTACCCAGTACAGAGCTGCAATAGGCAATTACAATTTCTTTCTTTCTTTGAAAATTGTTTATCCAATGAAAGGATACAAAGTTGTACAGTTGATTCTACTCCCTTTTGAGGTCCAGGGATACCAGGTTCTTTTATTACTTCAATTTCAAGTTAAAAATAAAGCAAGGAAAAGACTTTCATGATTCTCCTGCACAGAAATCTGCTGTGAAAATGCAGTTAATTTTAGAAATTGGTATTATCATATGAGATGATTTCACTAAGTTTCTCACCACCCATGACGTAACTCTGGGGCGTGCTCAACTGAGAATTGGTGTGCTGGAAGACATCTTATGGATTGTAAGATGATTCCTCATTTTACAAAGCTGGCTGCTGCGTTTCAGAGTAGAAATGTGACTTACTCGAGGTCATACAGCATGTTGGAGCCAGACCAAGAATAGAATCCACCACACTTGACTACCAGCCCAGCTAATTTTCTCCTATTTTGTCTGCCTCCCCTTAAGAAATATCTGCCCTCTACTCTCAAGGAGTCTCTTCCTCTCTCAGCTGAACTGTGCCTTCTAAACTTGGAAATGCATTCCTAACAGGTGAAATAGGCATATGTAAAAAAAAAAAAAAAAAGGAAAGAAAATCGACCTGGTTCTTGAAACACCTCCCTCAAGTGAAGAGCAATGCCATGACGGAATCCCAGTTGCTTTGTTCTTTGTGAAAACCCATATAATTGGGTCAGAGGGCTAATGACTTGGCTGCATGAATCTGGGCCATATGCCTCTGTGATTTGCAGCCAGCTGAGTGCCCACAATGAGAGCTGTTCATGATGGAAGCCCAGTGCCTCGGCTGAGTGAAGCAGCAGCCAGACCAGAGATGGGAGCAGGAAACAGAATGGACCCTGGTTATGAGACTATTTTATAGATCCTCCCTCCACCCTTTCCAATCTGCTGGGTTTCTGGGCTGCCAAGTTCTTCTCAGACAGACCCTTGACAAGGGCCTTTTCCAAGGACTCGGACTGCACTCAGAATATGGTAGGCAGGGACTGCATCAATGTCAGTCTCTTTGCTCAAATCCACAGTAAGCTGCTAATTAGTGCCCTTAATTGCTGGAGGAGAGAGCTGACTGCCCATCAGGTTGGGAGGAGGGGGTGCTAGCACTCTCCCTCCCTTCCTGGCTCCCTCCCCCTTAGTGGTAAGCACTTAATCTATATCGGTTAAATCGGCTTTGGGGCTGCTTGTTGAAAAGGGCATCACTGGAGTCATGTCAGGTTAATAGGTTTAGCTAATGTATGGGCATAAGGATGAGTAACTCGATCAGGTATCATAGCCAAAGGCTTGAGGATGGAGGTCTTTGAGAGAGATCATTAGAGCAGGACATTCAAAGATACCATTCTGAGGACTCTGTCCCTCGTCTTCCAGCAAAGAAGTCCCAAGAAATTCTGAAGGCCATTCTGTTGAAGGAAAGAGAATACAAATCTATGAGCTTCATGCCAGCAGATGGTGGGAAGAATAGAGGGCTCAGACCAAGCTCCTACTTCTACTGGTTCTGCTACCAAGAGCCATAACCCGGAGCAGGGGACTTAGCCTCTCTAAGCCTCAGCTTTCTTATCAGTGTAGTGGGGCTCGAAAGAGCATCTATCACTTAAGATCATAGAGGTTTAAGTGAGATAAAACACATACAGTGTGCAGTATATTGGTTGCTATATAATCACTGTAAGTGTGAGCAATTAAATTCCACAGTTAGGTTAAGATATGTGATACACCTGACACTTGGGTGCTTGTGAGCTAGTAAATTTCAGCATAAATCTAATTTCACATAGCTCCTGGAGCGTCTTTATAGTCAAATCAGGACACTTAATGAATTCTGATTTCCCAAATATAAGTGCTCTCTTCACCCTTTTGGCATGGGTCTGTGAGAAAGATATGGATGAACTTTGGCCACCAGATATCTGTGTATGTGCCACGTCCCACGTGTGTGCACCATGCATTGAATTGGTGCTCTGGGTGGCAGGAGTGAAAGAACCGAGAGCCCTGCTTATGTCCTGATAAAGCATTCTAAGACGTACAGTGAAGCCTCGATAGTTTGGACACATAATTTCCAATGATTTGAACCAGTTGCACTTCTGCTTTATTTGCAAGTGATGTAATTATAAAATAATGTTAGTGATATATGTATGTGTTTTTGCTTTAAGTTTCTTAAAGCTCTAGGCACTTTCTTGGCCTACAGTTTTCATTTGGTTAGCAAATATGTGTGTACGTATATTATATACTTATTTTTATAGGTATGTTTGCTAAGAATATGTGTATTACCTGTGTGCATACACATCTACTCATTTATTCATTCAACAAATATTTACTAAGCACTGAGAAAACTGCAGACTTTTATTGCTGGAAGGGACTCACACCATTATCCTACTTAGGGCTCTCAATTTGGAGAAGAGGAATGTGGGATCTTAACATGACAAGGTCTTCCCTCCTTCTGGATCCCCTCCTCCCCCGTCTTTACTTAGATTCCATAGTCCATCAGTGAAATCCTTCTCTAATAACACCTCACCAGCTTCCTCTGCCCCTCCCCACCCCCCCAATTTCCTTCTGGGCTGGTCAGACAACAGTTCTAGGGAGACCAGCTCTCTGCCCTTCTGTCCCAGCACCAGACCATCTGCACATTGCTGCATAAAAGCACACAGTCAGGCAGTCTGATTGTACTTCATGATCACAAACCTCCATCTGAGGGAGTAAGGCAGAATAATTAGAAGCTAAGTCATGTTGCCTGGGTTTGCATACTAGTTCTGCCATGTTCTAGCTGTGGCCACATGGTCAAGTTACTTAACTTCTCTGTGCCTTATTTTCCTCATGTAAGATGAGGATAACAATGTTTATCTCATAGGGTTATTTAAATAGGATTAAAGGGCTCAAAATATGTGATGCACTTAAAACAGCACCTGACACTGCATATGCCAAGTGTCCATTATTATTGTTATTGGATAACCTACATTACAAAGTAGCTCTTCTTCATATACAGTGGCTGCCAGGGCTCCAGCCATCTAAACTGCATTCCAAGCTGCAGGGTGGGCAAAAGGGGTTTCTATCTGTTGAGTTGGCTCCTTTAAGGAGATCCTTCTTAGAAGGCTCTCACACCTCTGCTTACAGAACCTAGTTTCATGGACATACTTAGCTGCAAGAGAGACTGGGAAACATGATCCTTATTCCAAGCAGCCATGCGGCCCAAATTGAGATACTGTTACTAAAAAAGAAAGGAAAACACAACATTTTCAGGCAATGGCAGATTCTGTTATATTCATATGGCCAAATCTGATGGAGTCTTTTCTGCCTTCCTCTCACTTGCCCTCCCCAGGGACATTCATCCCACTCCTTATATATACTCATCAGTCTTGGCCTCTCTGATACATCACTCTCCTGGTTTCCTCCTACTTCTCTGGCCACTGTCTTTCAATCTCCTTTTCTGGCTTCTCTTCTTCTTCCCGATCTCTGTATGTTAGTGAGCTCCAGGTTTATTACTAATCCTTCCTCTCTTCTCCACCCACCCTGTGGTGGCAAACACCACACACATGCTGGTAACTCCCAAATTTGCCTCTCAATCTCCAAAGTCTTCCCTGAACTCCAGACTTCTCTTTCTTTGGTATCCCCATTTGTGTATCAAATAGGCATCTCAAAATTTACATTTCTAAAGCATAACACTTGATTTCCCACCAAACTTGTATGTCTTGCAGTCTTCTTCATCTTAGCACATGGACACACCACCCCGCCAAGTCTGCTTGAAGTCCAACACTTAGAAGCCATCTCTGATGCCTCCTTATCCTTGAACCTCACATTGCCATTTGCAGCCTCTAAATGGTTCTCAAATTTGTCCAACTCTTTCCATCTCAGTGGCTGCTACTCTAATCCAAGCCAGGAAGTTCCCTCGCATAAACGTCTGCAATTCACCCTCCACCCCACCCCACCCCGCCCCCCACCATGAGTCTCCCTACTTCCAGGCTTCCTACCATAGTAAAGCAGAGTGGTTAGTGCCAGGACACTGGAGTCAGGCTGCCTGGGTTCAACTCTTGGCTCCAACATATGCTATCTACAGGACTTTTAGTGTTTCTCTGCCTCAGTAACCTCATCAATAAAATGGGAATAATAATAATAGTACCTATTTCATATCGTTATTGTGAGAATGAAATGTCAAGAGACCTAAGCACTCACAGCAGTGTCTGGGACATAATAAGCACGATCAATACATGTTAGCTATTATCATTAGCTGTTATTACTATACATTCTTCATCGAGCAGCCAGAGTGATCTTTCAAAGCCATAAATCAAATCCTATCATACCTTTGCTTCAGGCTTGCCCGTGGCCTCCCATTTCACTTCTAATGAAATTCTAATACATTACCACGGCCTAAAGGTCCTACCTGACCTGGCCCTTGACTGCTTCTCCCATCTCCACTCATAGCTCCCCCCGCCCCCCTGTCACTCACTATCCTCGAGCCACACCAGCTTTATTTTAGGGCCTTTCACACTCCAGCCTCTTTCCTTCCTTTGGGTGCTTTGCCTTTGCTCATCCCTCTTCTTGGAATGTTCTTCTCTCCCTCCAGCTGTTCACAGAGCTGGCTTCTCTCCCATTTCAGCTCAACGATTTCCCCCTCCAAAAGGTCTTTCCTGACCACATATCAAAAGGATGTCCCTGCCCTGGTCACTCTCCCTCTTTGTCATGGCACTTACCACACTTCAGTTATCTCATCGGTTTATTTTATAGTCTGTCTCTGTGAGAATGTACAGTAACTGAGAGCACAGAACACACTTAGCTGATACGGCATGGATCTCAGAATCTAAAACAGTCATGGCACATAGTGGGTCTCAAAAACCAGCTGGTGAATGAATAGAGGAGATGGCCTTTGAGCACAGCTTGGAAGAATAGACAGAAATTTTTGAAGATATGCAAAGAGAGGCAAGGATTGAAACCAGAGGGTCCAGCATTTGCAAGTACACAGAATCATGAAATAGCGTAGTGTATTGCTTTTAAAAGTGTGGTGTGTGGAAGAGATGGAGCTCAGTGGTTGAGTGCCTGCTTCCCATGTACAAGGTCCCAGGTTCAATCCTCTGTACCTCCTTTAAAAGAACAAAAGTGTGGTGTGGTCCTTGGCCCAGCAGCATCAGCCTCACCTGGGGTTTGTTAGAAATGCAGAATCCAGGCCCCAGTCCAGACCCACTGAATCAGAATCTGCATTTTAAGAGGATCCCTAGGTGATTCGTTTGAGAAGCACTGAGACGTTGTCTTCGGAGAATGAGAAATGGTCATCATAGCTGCAGCATGAAGTAGGTGTACTAACGAGGATACAGGTTCAGCTGCATGTGACAGACTCCAGAATAACAAGAACTTAAAACACGAGATGGGGTATACAGGTAATGTGGCAGCTTTTTTCGTAAATCTGTCAGGGGCCTGGCACATTCTAAGTAGCCTGCAAAGGTTAATTTTCCTTCCCTGTCCTCAAGATAAAGATTTTCTGAGATTCTGAGCTGCCTCTTGGTGCTGGGTTGAAGCAGTGCTCCACAATCAGCAGTGAGTGCCCACGGCCAGGCGCCATGCTGGGGCCTGGGAAGATAGTCATCCTCAAGAAGCTCAACATCTGCCGTGGAGACAAACATGCAGAAGGACAACCGTGACACTGCTCCCGATTCCTCCTGTGACTTCCCAGGAGTAAAGGTCAGCAGGGCGAAGAGAAGAGGTCAGCAAGTGAAGCCCCACATGGGTGAGTTTGGGGCAAAAGAGGAAAAGAGGGCGCTCAAAAGACAACCTTTTCTCCTTCAAGATACTCAGTTGGGGCAACAGAAAGAATAATGACAGCAATGGATTATAATACATTGAATAATACAAAAAAGAATCCACGAGTCAAGAGTGATAATAAAATTGGAGGGGGAGAGGCGGAAACCACTAATGTACAAAGAATGATCAGATTAGAAGACTACTGTTTTGTAACCACTGTTACAGTCATTGATTTAGGTAAGTGTTATCAGTGGATGCTTAAAGTATTGCATTAAAAGTTATTTGAAAAAAGAATATTCACAGTCTCAAATAGCATCCCGCAGATCACTGAATAATTAATTACAAGGGGAAAGGTACTTTTACAATAAAGAAATCTGGTGGACATAATTTTAGCCAAAGGATCAAATTTAACATCACCAATGGAACTAACTGGAATCATATGCCTCAAGTTGAGGATCATTTTGCAAAACAACTGGCTTATATATTTAAAAATGACAATGTCAGTGGATAAAAAGGCTGAGAACCAGTTTCAGATTAAAGGCTAATAAGAAATGACAATTAAATGCAACACATGATCCTTGATTGGAATCTAGATGGGAAAGAAATGCTCAAAGGACATTATTGGGATAATTGGGGACATCTGAAAACGGACTATATATTAGATAATGGTTCTCTAATGTACTGAGTGAAATCCTATTATGCAGAGAAATGTCCCTGTTCTTAGAAGATACCTACTAGAGAATTTAAGGGCAAAAGGTGATGATGTTGCCCACTTACTCTCAAATGATTTCAGAGAAAAGCAAAAAGTAGAAGAGAGAAAGACATAAGACAGGTGTGGCAAAATATTAATAAGTAAAAGATATACAAGTATCCATTGTGATGTAATTGTAACTTTTCAGTAGGTTTAAAATTTTTCAAAATAAAAAGAAATTGTACTATATTTTACTATATTTTTACTATACCTGGCCAACTGTCCCTATACACACCAGGTTCAGAATATACTATGGATTCCCCAGACCCATCTAATTTGAAATGGGGCTTATTCGGGCCCCTGACCCATCAGCCTGTACCCCAGGGAAAGGCTGGGCTCTGAGCAGGAGGGACAGGAGGAACTGGGGTTCTGTCTGCTCAGATTTAGCCTCTGTCTGAATCTTACATCACCTGCCTTCTCTTAGGAGAGCTTGAACTAACATGCTATGAATACAGAGCCTGGAAGCCTGCGAAGCACTGAGGATGAAAGGCTGCTTTCCTTTCCAACAAAAAATGAGACCTAAAGCCTCCCTCTGTATCTAGGCCCTTTCCTGGGAAAGATGTGCAGATAATCAGGGTGGGATGGTGTTCTGATTTGTGGGGGGAAGGGATTATAAGCACAGGGGAGGGAGATAAAGATGAGATGAAATTATAATTGCAAGAGTTGGGGAAGAGTGAATTTCAGAGACCATTTTTAGTCACAGATGGTTGAAGAGAAACACAGAGAACAGGTCCCAGCACCTCATCTTCCTTGCTGATTGTAGGGAGGGGGAGCTTGCTAACGAACACATTGATTTCCCAGCTCCTCTGAACAATAGCAAATGCTTTTTGCAGTTATTAATTGGGATCCCACAGCAGGTGTGGGGGATGGAAGGCGCTAGTGCTTCTAACTTTATCTTGGGGGTTAGGAGAATATAAAGAGAATGTGAGGAACAAGGAGGAGGGTCAGAGTGCTGTATTGGGGGGTCCCAGGCTTGAATTCAAGTCTCAACCTTGCTGCTAAACAGTGTAGCCTTTTTAAGCCTCCGCTTTCCTTATTGGTAAAAATTAGAATAATAATTTTCATTTCTGTGGATAGTGTGAGAAGTAAATGAAATGGTTAATATACATAAAAAATGATTTGTAAGCCTTCCAGTACTATAAACAGTTCGTTTTTCTTATTGCCAGTCAACTGTTCAAGAAGTATTTATTAAGCACCTACTGTGTACTAGACTTCATGATAAATGCGGACTATGGCAATGAGCTGGAAATCACAGTTTCTGCCCCCAGGGAACTTGTAATCTAGCAAGGAAGAGGGGCATTGACCAAGTACTTAGAGATGCCCTGAGATGTACTCACTGCTGTGGAAGCATGAAAGAGGCAGACCTGAGAAGTCAGGGAAAACCTCCTGAAGGAAGTAATATCATTGAGGAGAGTGCTCTCCCATGTAGCAGGGCTTGGAGACCTAAATGCTGACCCGATTG
>PVKH010039874.1:0-11131 GCA_004027955.1 Chaetophractus vellerosus | reverse complement strand
TCAAGTATAAAAGGCAAGGCAAAAGACAGAGGGAGCAGATTTGACAAGAAGGTTTTTGAGAAGCAGTTCTGATGTTAGAGAGGATGTCCCAGGAGAGGAAAAGTGAACCGTTCGCCTGATAGTCTACAGCTGACCTTGTGGAGGAAGTGGGAGAGCTAAGCCGGGAGAGAAACGCAGCCCCGGGAAGAGAGGAACCCAAAAAGCCTGAGCCCTGGCAAACGTCGGCAGCTTTCTTGCTCCAACACATGACAGTGGACTTTGGTGAGGGAAGAAATGTATGCTTTGTGGCCTGGTAACTGTAAGCTTCTATCCCAAATAAATACACTTTATAAAAACCAACCAATTATTGGTATATTGCAAAGGCACCTCTTTTGGCTGACTAATACAACTCCCCACTCCCTACAGTGCAAAATCTAAACTCCTTAGCAGAGTACAGAAGACCTTTACAATCCAGCCCATCTTTCCTAACTCTCCCTTCCCAAATTCCATCACACCCACCCTATACCATACAGAACCAACCCAGTACTTCCCAACTTCTTCATGTACTGGCACATCCTGTAAATTATCTGAGGACACACAGGGGCACACAGACAAAGCTGTGGCTGTAAACAATTGGTCTGTTGGCCCAGGCCCTCCTTGCCCGGCAGCCCAAAAGTTATACAGATTAAGCAACTGGCAAACATGTACCTATCAAGCACACCCAGGATACCACTACTTGGTGGCCAACACCTGGTCTAATTCACTCTGATCCTCCTTGTCTTTGTTTTCACCAAATTCACCTATCCTCCCCCTTGCTAAGTGCTATTTATCCCTCCACACCCAGATCAATTACCATTTCAACTGTGATGTCTTTCCCACCTCCTTCCTCCTATCATCCCCTTACATGCAGTAAAGCCCTTACCACACTGGGCTGCCCCACCAGAATGTGGCCTTCTGGAGTCCAGGGGCTGCTAGGAACAAAATGGGTCTATACTCATTCAGATATTGATAGGTCTCCTATTAGCAGCAGGGCATCAGACCAGGCATAAGGAGCCAGGGGTGAGCAAGGACAGGAATCGTCCCAGCCCACCTGGAGCTCACAGTCCACGGAGGAATGGATATTAAACAGCCATTCAACAATTATTTAATTTAAATGGTGGCACATGTTTCAAAAGAGAAGTACAGGGTTGAATGAATGCATATAATGAGTAGTTCTGATCTACTATGAGAGTCAGGGAAGGAGTGCCTTGAAGGGGTAGCACCTAACAGATAAGCTCTGAAACAAAAACAGGAATTAACTAGGTGAAAGGAAAATGTGTTTGAAGGGCGCATGCTATGTTCCAAACCAAGCATTCTGGTTCCTGACATCTTTGTATCCCCAGGACCTGGCCCAGGTAAATCCTCAATAAATACTTATTTAATTAATTTTTAAAAAAGTTTTGAGTACCTTTAAATACTTTGTCTTTAAGAGGGTTCTTCCAAATAATTATTATTCTTTTAGAAATCCTTTTCAATAATTCAATTTTTAAAATATTTACTTAAACATTATTATATGCAAGATTCCAAGAGCTCAGGATAAAAAGATGAAGTAGAATTTTCCAGGTGAAGAGTATGGAAGAAAGTGTTTCAAGCAAAGTAGAGAACATAAGAAATATGGAGGCAAGAAAGCATGCAACATGGTCTGGAAATAGCATGGAATTTAGTTCCAAAGAAGTATGCAACCTTGGTAACAAACAAAGAGACTGGGGAGTGTATTAGTCATCTATTGCTGAATAAGAAATTAGCCCAAACTCAGCAGCTTACAACAACACACATTTATTATTTCACACTCGTTACCAACTTCAGACTTCCTCACCAGGCTTTAGTCAAGGTATCTGCTGAGACCACAGTCATCTCAAGATTTAACTGGAGCAGGATCTGCTTCCAAGGTCAGTCACTGTTAGTTGGCACTTACAGGTTGCTGCGGGATTTAATTCCCTGTGGGCTGTTGACAAGACCACCCTCAGTTCCTTGCCATGCGGGCCTCTAGCTGGCAACTGACTTCATCAAAGACAGCAAGAAAGAAGGTAGCAAAACAAAAGTTAAAGTATTTTGTAATCTAATCATGGAAGTGATACCCCACCAGTTCTGCCATGTTCAATCCATTAGAAGCAAGTCACGAGGTCCAGCCACCACACAAGGAATCACAGGAGGCAGAGATCATTGGGGTCCCTCTTCTAAGTCTAACAGCACTTTACCATGTAGAGTCTTGAATGCCTGTGAAAGGAGCTTATATTTCAATAGATAATGGAGTGCCACTGAAGGGTTTGGGTTACATGAGTGACATGATCAGAGATTATTTTGACAAAGTATACAATACTCTGAAGGATGGATTAGAAACAGAAAGTGTATTTATACTTTATTTTGAAATAGAGTTTCAATAAGTAAATTAAAACTAGAAGTTAAGTGACTTGTATCACCATCCAACTTTGAAAAGATGGAGGCATTTCTAATAGGCCAGAATGCAAAGGAAGAATCTGATGATACTTGAACACTGACAGGCTATGAGGACGTGGTAGGGGGAGGATTTTTTCAACAAAGCTTCAAGTTTTCCAACGAGAATGAATAGGAAGGTTCACAAAAACTAAAAAGCAGGAATAAGCATCAGTGTCAACAGAAGATGAGGGATAACAGAACTAGGGGTTTGATGAGACAACCAGGCAGACCAATAGGCATCCATTAGAAATGCCAGCCTGGTGTTGAGAAATGTCCACAGGGAAATGGCAGCTGAAGCCATGGGAATGAATAAAATTGCTAGGAAAGAGAAAGAAGAGAAGGCAGAGGACAAACCGTAGGGACCTCCAACTTCTAGAGAAGTAAGAATAGGAAAGAGGAGAAGCAGCTTAAGAACCAAAGAGGAGGGAGTGGGAAAATCAGGAAAAGAATCGAGTGGCCCAAGCCTCGAGAAACCCTGAAAAGAATATCCCAAGAAAGTGAGGGGGCTGCCAGCATCAAATGCTGTAGAGAACCCTAGAAGACAACACTGCAGATAAGGTCATAGAAAAAGTTCACCAATGCCACTTGAGAGAATTTCAGTGGAAACTAGAAATATGAGGGTACAGGAATAAGTGTATGCAAGGTGGAGGGGCAGGCACAGAAAATGAGTACCTTCAAAGGCATAAGGCAGGAAAGGCAGGAGGTGACCTAGAGCAGCAGCTTAAGGAGAAAAGGAGAGAAAACTTCCTCACACTGGAAGAGACCAGAACATGTATGCAGCAAATGGGGATGACAGTGGAAAGAAGTCAAAGTTGCAAGGAAAAATAGGTTAATATCTAATTGTTGTATAAGATTCCAAAGGGTTTGGCAAACATAATGACAGGAGTTTAGAACTGAAAGTTATCTGGATTTCCTCCTATTTCCTTACTCCTTGGTCTCTGCTATCAACTCTTCTTATGAGCACTGATTTCCTTTCCCTTCCTTTTCCTTCCCTTCCCTCCCTCTTCCCTTCCATTCCCTTCCCTTTCTCTCCTTTCCTTCCATTCTCTTCTCTACTTTTTTCTTTCCTTCACATTCTAATGCTCACTCTAAGCCATCTCATCCACTCCTGTGGTTTTGGGGTGCTGTGACGCCTTGCCACAGTTCACCCATCTAGCCTCACAAACATCCATAACCACCCCCACACACACCCACACACATACTGTATCCTCTGGCCATTCTGAACTTTTTCATTCTTCAAACATGTGATGGTCTCCCTCTCTGACCCTTGAGGTATCCTGCAAGCTATGCTCTCTGCTTGGAATACTTCTCATAACTCTCTTAACATGATCAGCTCCTTCTTATTCTTCAGAACTGTTTAGATGTAACTTCCTCCAGGAAGTCTTCCTGACTCCCCCACCACATAAGCCCATAGGTGGACCCATTTGTAAATAGTACCTTTGAATATGTTAAGGTGAGTCAGGGTGTGGATGCATTTGTAAACAGGATCTTGGAAAATCCTATTTAAGTATGGCCAGACTGAATCAGGGTGGTCCTTGATTCCTTTTACTGGAGGCCTTATAAAGAAAGGAAGTTCAGATGCCATCAGAGAAGCCAGAAGTCAGAGGAAATATGAGAAAGAGACACAAGGACAGGCAAATCACAATATGAAGAAGGCAGAGATGCAAGCCAAGGAAACAAAGGATTGCAGCAAGCCAGCACCAGAACACTACAGACTGGGGGAAAAGTATGGCCCGCTGAGACCTTGATGTTGGACTTGTATTCGTGAATTTGTTGTTTAAGCCAACCCACTGTTTGGTATTTGTCATAGCAGCTCTAGCAAACTAAGACAGTGCACATATGGACCTTAAGTAAAAAATTGTTTGGATGAATTTGAATATTGTTTGAAGAATATGTTCTTAAATTCATGTGGTAACTCTTACCACACACTTGGTGAGTCTGCTTCAAATTACTATATTTCCTTGGAAGTAAGAAATATTGATATATAAAAATGTTATAGTTCCTTCAGCTGGCCTCAGTTACAATGCACATATCTATGGAGTACAGTATAGGTGAATTCTGCTGCTAATTGTGGCTAGAAAAGAAAGCATAATGCTGATTTTGCTCTCAGAGTACATTTCTTTAGACCAAGTAAATCAAGGTTGATGGCAGAGGTTTCTCTAATTAGTGATACATGGAGCAGGAGTACTGCCTGTCTTACTAGGGAGCACATAAAGAGATTCTGTGATGACAAACGTCCATCGAGAGGCACGTTTCCGAAGAGCAGATCCACCAGGGAGCTGAGAGCTGGCAAGGCATGTGCAGAGATCAAATGCCCTCCTGTGAGCTTGCAAAGGGGCAAAGTGCCCAGAGAGTAATTCAGAACAGAAGTGCACCCAGCCAGCACTCACATAGGGCAAAGAGTTCCCATGTCAGACTTTGAACAGCATTTACCAAGCAGAGAAATATATTTCAAGACCAGTGAATTCATTCACCTAATTGGTTTTTCTCTTTGATCTGCCTTTTTTTTTTTCTTAGTTAACCCAGTAAAAAGAATTTATTTAGGAAATGGGGGAAAGAACAGAGCTTGCTAAGAAATGGGAGAGAAAGATGGAAACATACACCAAGATTTAGTGCGGGCCTTTAATGTCAACCACACTCACCTCCACATCTGTAATTGTAGCTATGGCCAACTGAGATAAATGAAAAAGAAAAGGGAAGATCATTTTTGCCTACCCCCAAGTAGTCATTGGAAGTGTGCTACTACTCTTGTCACTCCCTCCACCTGAAGCTCTCCCAAACATTTTTACGGTATAATTCATTAATTCCTATCACTCCTCTCTAAGGCACTATTATTCTCCCACCCCACCCCCCAACCCCGAATGGGAGCCATAAAAGGCTCAGAGAGGATGAGCAGTTGGCTCCGGTGCAGGCATTCGGTGCCAGCAACCCAATTCGGAGCTCCCAATTTGTAACCTGACTTACTGGGCCAGCTCATTCCAGACCACTACCCCCAAACAGGCAACTAAAGGCTCATTAACCCTCCCATCTGTATGAATCTGCCACCTAGAATTCACACCTGGAAATTCACTGTCCCTTTCTTTGCTTCCTAATTTATATAATATGTAATTTCCATCTTACACCATCTTGAATGTATGCATGTTATAAAAATTATGGTACAGTATTTATTTACACACATATTCTTAAAAGCCCCAATTCAGACTATATCTAAAGTTATTTCTCATAGTAATTCAAAACTGCAGTACTCAATGTATCTCCAAAGTTTACAACTTTAAAATCTTTGTAGTGCTTGCAACCTACCTGTCTACAACCAAAGGTGGAAGGATGTAGGTGAGCTGAGTAATGGGAATAAGGAGTTGGGGTATATGGAGTATGTTATGACAAGGTAAGGGGACTAAGGTAGAAAGAGAGAGAGACAAGGCAAAAACAAAGATCAGACAGGGAGTTCAGGGCAGGACTTGACAAGGACAATATATGAAAGAAAGGATGAGAATCATTACCTTCTGTGGCTCCCCCAACTCCCCAGTCAAGAGGCCACACCTGGTTCTTCCCTTATGTGAGCCACCACCTGCTGCTATCACCAACTGAGAGAGCACAGCTCCCCCTCCCAGGAGAGGGATGTGACTCCCAAATTCCCCTCCTGTGGATGCCTGCGTTCCTTCCTTCCTCTCTTAGCATCAGGAGGTCCCAGCCTGCCAGCCTCCAGGGGAGTGAGCAGGTGCAGGCAAGGAGGTGACCCCAGCACTGTCACCCCTGCAGCTCCCAGGCTGACTGATGCTTGCATGTGTGCGTGAAAGGAAAAGCAAGTTCAGGAAATGTCAAGCAGCAACACCAGTGATATCAAATTCATTCATCATAACCTTTGCAAATAAAGTAGAGGTTTCCAGTATAATAATATAGTCACTGAGAACCTGCAATATGCAAGGACTATGCCATGGGGGTACTAGATGCGGTAAGACACAAGCATGACTGACAAATTCCACATTTCCTCCTGCCACCTAAGGGCAAAAAAGTGAGACTCCCCTGCAGTGTCTGTCCCCTTGTCTGATTCCCCCAGCAGTCCTGCTTTCTCTGACCCCATTCACATGGATGCTTCCACCCAGAAGTTAAATTTTAGGAGCCTGGGGAGATTTGGGATTAAGAACAGTATATGGTTGAGGAATAACCTCACACAGTTTTATGCTGTATGGTCAAGCAAAAAAAACAATTATACCACCAGTAGGCAATGGCTCTCGAATAAAAGAACTGGACACTTATTTCTAGAAACTGTGTCTGTCAGTACTTTTCTTGCTATTATTTTTTCCATTTAAGACTCAAGTCCATGTCTTTAAATTTCTGGTCAAAACTACAGAATGTAATTAGCAGGTCCCTAACTTGGCAGGTGCCTAAGCCTTTCAGGAAGGCCCTAAAGGAATCCACTATGGAATTTCAACCTACACGGAGGCCCAGCCTGAGAATACACTGCCTCCAATCAACAGCAGTGATTCCCTATAATGGGAATTCTCAACCTACATTCATTCATTCAACAAATATGTAGTGAACATCTACTGGGTTCCAGGCACTCTTCTGGTTACTAAAGATACGACAATAAACAAAGGAGACAAAGCCGTTGAGGGGTAGCATGGTGAATCCTCTTAAAGTGCAGTTTTAGAATCTCCTGGAGACAGGTAGAGTTTGGAAAGGTCCCTGTGCAGTCTAGTATGGACATCATATGCCTTCTTTCCGGTCCCCTTACTGCCCACGAAAAACAGCATTAGACTGAAATGTCTTCCTCATCTTTAAAAACACAGAATCTGGAATGCAGAAGGCATCCTCTCTCCCCTGTAACATGGGCATGGTTCCCCAGCAATTCCTGCCTTCTACACATGTGGTTCTCAAAGTGTGGCATTTGGGCCAGCTGACCAGCAGCACCTGGGAACGCATGAGAAACGCAAATTCTTGGGCCTCAGCCCTGATCTGCTGAATCATAAATTCTGGGGGTGCCACCCGAGCCCTCCAGATGATAAGGCAAACTAAAGTTTGAGAACCTCTGTCCTACACTCTCAGGCATTCACTCTGACCACAGCTCAGCTCTCACTGCTCTCCTTCTCAAAATAACAGCAATCAATTACTCCATTCCTTTTGTATGCCAGGCTTGTGCTAGGCTCTCTGCACAATGCTCCTAACTACTCTCGGTACCCACAAGGTTGATAAAATCATCCCACATTTACCAAGGAGGAAACCGAAGTTCAAAGAAGCTCAATACTTGCCCAAAGTCAACGCAGCTAGTAACTGGATCACAATTCAAACTCAGGTCTGTTTAATTTCAAAGGCCACACTATACACTTTTTCCTAAGTCTTTCAATATCTTGTTCTCTCTTCCTTTTACCATCAGTTGCTCTATTTTTTTCTCTCCCTAGGCTCCTGCACCACACAACAATCAGCTCCTATCTGGCCTATTGGGATTCAGCTCACCTGAGCCCTCCATGATCGTCTTCCCACGGTTGAGCAATGTATGCACTTTGAAAGTAACATACTGACTTCCCCACATTCAGAAATGTCCACTTACATTCGAACATGAATATTTCCTTCCTAGCTGCACAGTGTATTGCTAAGTTCACTATGTGCATTTTAGGGAAATGGGATATTACTCCCTTCTTTATAGGAGAAAAAAGTGTCTTCCATAGTTAGGGGAGCAAGAATACGGATGCCATGAAATTATATTTTCTATAGCCATTTTAGACTTGCATTTGGGGAGCAGAAATATCATAGATGAAAAAAGATGCTCAACAAACCTCGCTGCAGACATGAATCTGCAATTCAGTGAAGGTGAGGCTCTCAGAAAATGTCTGTTCTAAGGCAACCTTTAAAAAACGAGGGAAAGTATTGGCCAGGATGTGGAGAAACAGGAACCCTCATACATTGCTGGTAGTAATGTAAAATGGTGTAGCCACTTAGGAAAACAAGAGTTGGCAGATTCTTTAAAAGTTAAACATAACGTAACTATATGATCAGCAACCATATGAACCAGCAATTCCTCTCCTAAGTATCTACCCAAGAGAAATGAAGACATATGTCCACTTGAAGACTTGTATGTAAATGTTTGCAGCAGCATTATTCATAATAGCCAAAAAGGGAAAACAATCCAAATATCTATCAACAGGTGAAAGGCTAAACAAAGTGTGGTCTATCCATACAATAGAACACTATTCAACAATAAAGAGGAACAAACTACTAATACAGGCTGCAAGATGGATGAGCTTTGAAAACATTATGCTAAGTAAAAGAAGCCAGATGCAAAATATTACATATTGTATGATTCTATTATATGAAACATCCTGAAAAGGCAGATCTATAGAGAAAGATTAGTGGTTGCCTGGGGCTGGAGGTAAGGTGGGGATTAACTAAAATTGGGCACAAGGGATCTTCTTGTGGTGATAAAAATGTTCTAAAACTGAATTGTGGTGATGGTTGTACAATTCTGAAATCATTGAATTATACATTTTAATTGGGTGAATTTTTTTTTATTAAAGAAGTTCTGAGATTCCCAGACACCACCCTATTATTAACACCTTGCATTGGTGTGGAACATTTGTTACAATTGATTAAAAGCACATTTTTGTAAGTGTACTATTAACTATAGTCCATGGTTTAACTTAGCATTCACTGTGCAGTATAGTTCCATGGAATTTTTTAAAAATTTTTACTCTGTTACTATATATACAATTGAACTTGCCCCTTTTAATCACATCCAGATATTTATTTCGGTGCTGTTAATGACGTTCACAGTGTTACGCTACCATCACCACCATCCATTACCAAAACATTTCCATCATTCCAAACAGGAACTATAATGGGCGAATTTTATGGAATGCAGATTACGCCATAAAACTGTTAAAGAGGGAAGGGAGGATGAATGGAACCACTGGAGGTTCACAGGCTTGAGCTGTCTGATTGAATACAACTAAGATTCATTAGCCCTGACACACCTGTAAGCCACAAGAAGTAGCAATGCTCACATTGGTTGCTGTTTTTTTTTATTGCATTTTTAAATTAATCTTATTTTAAAATTTACAAATTGTACAGTCTATATCTCCAAGCAAAAACTCCTCCTTCCCCCCATCCTCATGCCCTGGAAACCTCTAATCTACTTTCTGTCTCTATGAATTTGCCATTTCTAAACTTATCATATAAATGAAGTCAAACAGTATTTGTCCTTGTGTGCCTTGCTAATTTCACACAGCGCAATGTTTTCAAGGTTCATCCGTGTTGCAGTATGTCTCAGAAGTTCATTCCTTCTTGTGGCCAAATAATAGTCCATTGTGTGTGTCGACCACATTTTGTTATCCAGTCATCTGATGATGGAAACTCGGGTTGCCTCCACCCTTTGGCTACTGTGAATAATGCTGCCATGGACATTGGTGTGGAAGTCTCTGTTTGAGCCCTTGATTTCCATTTCTTTGGGTGTATACTTAAGAGAGGAATTACCAGGTCATGTGGGATCATATTGTTTTCTTCTTGATAAATGCCTTGAAAGACAATCCCAGGGGAGCAATTCCACTGGAAGAGAGGTTCTGCTGTTGAGCAAAACCTCCCTGAGGAATACAGGTGTCCTCTGCCAGGAGAAAAGAAACCAGGACAAGCAGTGCCCAGCAGATTTAAGGTGAATATTGTTGCATGGCTGAGCGTGGCTGAGAGAAACCTCGTTGAGAAACACACTCTTGGGGTCCACTTCTCCACAAAAGGAGAGGCCAGAGTAATGCAGAAGGTGTGGGTAGGCTCTGGCCAGCAGGGCCTAGGAGAGGAGAGAAAGGAAGCCCTTTCCTCACAGGAGTGGTGATGAGGATTTTCCATAAAGGAAGGCGGAGAACAGATAACAGGAAGGTACAGGGTTCTGAATGGAGCAAGCTCTTACAGGTAACTTGGCACCACCTCAGCATCTTGCAGGAGGTGCAATTCACTTCAGCTTTGGTAAGCCTTGAAAGAACAACACCTAAAAAAAAGAAAGGAAAAAAGAGAAAAGAAAAGAAAACACCTTACAAGCTTAGTCAGAAAATAAATTCGAAAGATTCCAGGAGGACTGTGTCTTCATCCCATCAGAGATCTGGGAGGCAGAAAGGAGCCGCGAACTGTGTTAAGTTATAGGATCACATCTGTAGGAGAACAAACATGAAATATGGGAGACGGAGAGAGAAGAGGAGGCACCATTTTAGGTGGTGGCTCAGTTGTGTGTCAAACTAGCCTTCCAACCTCTGCTGAGCTCCGTACAGGGGAAGAGAGAGGCTGCTGGCCTCAGAAAACCCGGCAGCTAACTCTGCTCTACAGTTTTACCAGTTGTGTGACCCTCCACAAATTATGCAACCACTAAGGTGCTGCCTCCCCACCCTGTCTCCTCAGAAGGAAAATGGAGATTTTACCTGCTACAAAAAGTTGTCTCAGGATCAATAGGAGAATTGTGCCGAACACCAGGCACATAGCCCTTCAATAAACGCAGCTGTTATCCTCCCTAGAATGTAAGGTACTGTTTACTTTCTACATACTCTCAAAGGTAAGAGAGGAGAAAGGAAAATATGAAAGCATTCCATTTCATATTGTAACAACATTATAATGAAGAATCAGTATCCAGGAACTGGTTAGAGAAGTAAGCATTTACACAGAAAGCTAGGTGACACAATTCAAGTTATCATGATGCTTTTTT
>PVKH010039873.1:0-11131 GCA_004027955.1 Chaetophractus vellerosus | reverse complement strand
ACTAATATACCAACCCACAGAATGGAAGAAAATATTTTATAAATCACATTTTTGTTAAGGGACTTGCATCTAGACTATATAGAGAATTCTTACATATATAAAGAATTTATAAATCAACAACTAAGGATAACTAATCCAATTTTAAAATAAGCAAAGTATTTGAATGGACATTTCCCCAGAGAAATCACACTATGGCCAATAAGTTAATGAAAATGTGTTCAATATCATTAGTCACTAGGCTAATGCCAATCAAAACCACAATGAGATACCACTTCATACCCACAAAGAGAGCTAAAATAAAAAAGACAGACAAGAACAAGTGTTGATCAGGATGTGGAAAAATTGGAACTCTCATATATTTCTTGGTGGTAATGTAATGGTACAGCCACTTTGGAAACAGATTGGCAGTTTCTCAAATAGTTAAACATAGAATTACCATATGACCCAGAAATTCCACCCTAGATATATACCCTAAAGACATAAAAACATATATCCACTCAAAACTTGTACACAAATGTTCAAAGCATCATTATGCACAAGAGCCAAAAAATAGAAACCAGGCAAATGCCCATGAACTGGTGAACAGATAAACAAAATCAATGCAAGAGAATATTATTTGGCCATTTAAAAAAAAAGTTCCAACATGGACCTCAAAAACATTACCAGGGGTTCTTAACCTTTTTGTTCCATGGACCCCTTTGCCAGTCAGGTGAAAACCATGGACCCCTTACTAAGTCCACACTATACTGTGTATTACTTAACAAATATATCACACCCACACCAACACGTCCCCACAAGAATAATGTTTTTTGGATTTCAATGCAAGCTCACTGACCCTTTGTTAAGAACCCCTGCATTATACTACGTGAAAGAATCTAATCACAAATGAGCACATATTGACTAATATGAAATGGCCAGAATAGACAAATCTATAGAGACAAAAAGTTGTTTAGTGGTTGCGTACAGCTGAGGGGAGAGGGATGAGATGCCTGATAATATAGGCACAAGGCCTCTTTTAGGGATGATGAAAGTGTTTTCAAATTAGGTTAGGGTGATTGTTCTACAGCTCTGTAAATATAATAAAAAGCATTGAATTGCACAGTTGAAACAGGTGAACTATATATTGTGTAGATTATAGTTCATTAAAGCTGTTAATAAGCAATATAGTAGAAATCATAAGGCAAATGTCCCCTAACATTAACAATTAGAGAGCCTGGGTAATAAGTATATGAGGTTTCAAAACTTTGCAACTTTTCTATATTATTTCAAAATATATGTAAAAACAAGCCTTTACTGTCCTTTGTATCTTTAAACTAAGCACATATATCATGGTGGTAAGATAAAAATTTTAAATCAAATATTGGTTTAGAATGAGGCAAGAGATAATATAGTCTATTCAGGACCACTATAGAATTCCAATAATAATTTAAGGGCTGGATATTCCCACACTTAATCTGTAGCTTTAAATTCAATATGTAGGGCCGTATGGCAAAATGGGCAAAATTATAGGGTTAGATAGCCATGGTTTCAACCCCTGGCACTACAGTTTTTAGCTGTGTAACCTAATAAAGTTACTTATGCTATCAGCGTGTAGTGGGCAGAATTCCAAGATTACCCTCAATGAAGCAACACTTGTAGAAATCTTCTCCCCCTTGAGTGTGGGTGTGAACCGTGACTATAATTGGTCAGCCACTCCCACAGTTAGGCTTTGTTATACGACATAGTTGACTCTGAGGGACATTATCTGGATGGCTCTGACCTAACCACATGAGCACTTTAAATCTGAGTCTAGAGGTCAGAGTCAGAGAAGTCTGAGATTCAAAGTGTGAGAGGAATTTGACAGGAGGGACAGTCTCCGTTACCTGCTTTAAAGATGGAGGGAACCAAGAAATAGGACAAGAAATATGGCAGCATCTGGGAGCTAGAGTGGTCCCTGGCTGAAAGCCAGCAAAGAAAGCGGGACCTCCATTCCAAAGCCTGAAGAACTAGACGCTGCCAACCATCCTAATGAGCTTGAAAGTGGCAACTTCTTCAGAACTTCTAGATGAGAATGCAGCTCAGCCAAGCACCTTGATTTTAGCCTTGTGCTTTCCTGAGCATTGAAACCAAACCACACTGTGCCCAGACATCTGCAAGCAGACAGAACTGCAAGCTAATAAATTGTCGCTGCTTTAAGATGCTAATTTTGTGATTTGTTATGAAACAATAGAAAACTAATAGAGTATCAGTTTCCTCATATGAAAAATGAGAATAATACTACTGTCTACCTCATAAGATGATGCATGCTTATCAAATAAAATAATGGCATAAACCACTCAGCATTGTCTCATATAGCATATGCTTATTTTATGTTAGGTCTCACTATCATTATTATTACCTCTTTATTGAGATCAGGTAAAGCAAATTCCCAAAAAGAAACCAGAATCTTCTTAGTAAACCCATAACAAACTTAATTTATTCAGCAATATGCCCACCAAGATATTTTGTCATGCCAGGATATGAATAGCATTCCTAGTATCATCCATAATTAAAGCTTTGGCTTTTATCCAAAATCATTGTCATCCCCATGGTGGCATTTCTTAGTGAAAAAAAACTTTCTCATTCCTTTAACATATTCAGAACAAGGCTGCCTGTCAAAATTTGATGATGGAGGAAAATAATGTAGACAGCAGGGAACACTCTTATAAATGTCCCCTGAATATGGCATTTAAAGTTTTATATGTTAACTGTAAAACTGAAATACACCTGCCAGCGAACATAGCCACAGTGGTATTCATGAAACAAACAAACCAAACCATCCAGAATGAATGGACTTTTAAATAGACGGAAATACTTTGCCTTGCCTATTCTCAGCTATGGGCTAATACTTAGCATGGCTGGTACCCATATCCTGAAATCAATTGATTGTAAATGTGCCCTTGTTCATATGTGAAGCAAAAGAGCAGTTATTCCCAGGTGGTATTTATCTTTGGCAATGAAGCAGAACAATTGTTAAACCTTATAATTTTAAACTAGGCTAGTCTTACCTCAAGCACTGCATAATTTCCATAAATGTTCCAGAATATGACAAAAATCACTATGGCTTAATAACTTTATTACAGATAAGGACCACATCCACTCCTTGACCCTCACTTCCCATCAAACTTAAAGCTGTACCGGGATTTTATAATCTCTGGTATTAATGCCCCATTGACTGAGCAGAGCAATAGAGAGTGGCATATCTCCCAATGTAGGTCCAAGGATCTGCAAAACACCTGCTATAAAAATTAAAATGCTCAGGAAATAAAATTGGAAAACACCATCTTACACACTGAATTGTCTTTAAGCAGTGTGACTATTCTTAAGGATATTAAGACAGATTTCTGGAAAACTCGAGGCATCAAATACCTGCCTCTAATGAACAACTTTTCATAACAGACATTTCTAAGGAAATTAATTTTAAAATTTGTTTAAAGTCTAATGCAACTCCCCTCCCTCTATACATAAATCCATTCTAACTGGTCGGCATCATTTCACATCACCTTTATATTTTGAATCCTAACAAAAATTCTTACTTCTACCATCTTTGAAATATTACCAATTTTTGGAAGGAACTTTTATTCAGATCTTTACAAAATACCTTACCTTATCATCAAAAGGAATGCTGGCTTGCATGTTTTTTTAAATAAATAATTTGTGCTTTGGTTATTTATATGCACTTCACATTCAAAAGATATTGCTAGCTGAGCTGAAGGATGTGGAAATCAATAAATCAAATCCAGACCAAATCCTGACATCTGAATGCTGATAGAGCACATCTTCATATATCAAAGAGAAAGAAAGATTTCCCACATTAAAAGACTCAAAATGATTTGTAGACTGTTTTAATATATTTGGCCAAGATTTAATTAAGCATTTTAGTCATAGATATTTGAGAGTATAATCTCCACAAATTGAAAAATTAATTAGACCTGCATAATGCTGTTAAATATTATCATTTTAGACAGCCTTACTATAGAAAAATGTTTTTGTTTGCCTGTTTTTTTAAAAGAAAATTAGTATTTTTATTTCATAGTATTTCCTAAATAAGATATGCTTCAGATAACCAATTAATTCCTGCAAATTTGTGTGTGTAGGTTTCTTGTGAGAGGGTCCATAGCTGTACTTCAATACTCAACGTGGGTGTTGAACTTCCAACCTTGTAAGAACCACGAGATTATTTCATTGTCATCAAAGATTTAAATAAATATTGGAAAGAATTCCTCAAAGAGTTAAAAATAAATCTGAACAGTGAGAGTATACTTTTATTATTTTTATTAAATTTGAAAAATACTGAAAATATCAAACATGAAAATAAAAAGAAATCATCTATAATTCCTTTACTCCCCCATAACCAAAAAATTAACAGATGCATTTGACGCACTGAAATGTATTTTAAGCAATTGCTAACGTTCTGATATTTTGCAAAGTGGCCAAAAGAAAATACCAATAATTGTGAGAGCTTACTGAATTATAGCCTTGATGCACGTTAGCCCTCTGAAGTAGCCCAAAAGCAGATATCTGTAACTGTTGTAAATTTCTGTACTGAAACCTAGATGCCTTGTTTCTTTAACGGTGATGCTATGTTTTGAACCTGTGTAACCTTACCCGGTAGCTGGATGGTAACAAGACAACTCGTTACTGTCCCTGCCTGTATCTCACTATTTTATTTTGCAACCCCGAAGTGGTTGCACGTTGGCCCTTTTTTATTAAGATGAGTCAGCCCAGAAATGACCACTCAAAATTCTGTTATCTTGCCAAACCACAGCAGTTCCTATTAGAGTTGGCCCGCCTGACATGCGTAATAGCCTAAACTTTAAACCAAGTAAAACATGTAATCAATCTGCGCATGTTCGGCAATTAGACTATCTCTAAACTTGTTATCCTGAGCTTGCCAGCCTTTGAATGCTATAAAACACTCTAAGTTTCACCAGTTCGGGGAGACAGATTTATGGCCAATAGGACTTCTGTTCTCCTTGCTTTCCCTCAGCAATAAACTCTGTCTTTGAAACTCTGGTGTCACATAATTGGCTTTTGCTTGCACATCTGGCCAAGAACCCTGCATTGATGGGTATCACCCCTCCCTCTGTTGACCCACATCTCACACTGGAGAGAGAACTATGTTAACAGTTTGGGGTGGGTCTTTGTAGATCCTTTTTTGTCTACACAGATATATTCCTTCATATTTATATATACAGACATGTTTTTAGATAAAATAATATATATATACTGAAAATATGTCCAGGATGTAGTCTTAAGCAAAAATATTTTTAAAATGTTTTGTATATATATATATACCTTATTCTTTTTATTGGTTGCATGTCATGTTATAAAATGTACTTATTTATTGTGTTTATTTTATGTCTCCTACACTAGAATATAAGCTTCATGGTGGCAAGAATTTGGAGGTTGGTTTGTTGACTACTATATCCAAGTAGTCATATAGAGTAGGTGCTCAATAAATATTTGTTGAATGAGTCAAGTTTTAAATAATCAATACACACATTTGTTTAACTATACCCTTATTAATGGGTAATTATTTTGTTGATATTCTTGCTACTAAGAGAAATGCTTCAAGACTATTCTTACATATCTTGACTGCACAAGAAGTTATTTCTTCAGGTAGATTCCTAGAAGGTGATTGTTTGGTTATAGATTATATGCTTTAAAAATAGATATTATCAAATTAGTCTTCAAAATGTCATATCAAGTTATGTTGTTATCATAGGATATGAGAAGACAGTTTAGTTTTATTTTTATGGTTTTCTAATTTTCTAAAATCAATGTTTATTTTCTTAGCCAGAAGAAACATGATAAAAAGAAGCATAGCATTTATTTTGTTGATCCACCTAGAAATATAAACAGTCCAAAACTTGAAAATAAGTGGTATCATTTGAACTACAATACTCCTTTATACTCATTTAAATTATTCCAGTATCTAATCTTTAAAAATTGATATTTTGACATCTATCACTAATTTACCAACAAACTGCAATATTTTAAAGCATGCTTATTGGAGAAGAAAAATTAGAAAGGAAGGCTTAACTAGTTTTCCAAAGTCAGTGTTACTCATGTTGTTTGCTCAGTGTAGCATGAAGAGAAATGCTTTTAATATTAGATGGTTTTTATTTATAAATAAATAATAAACTTATTAATAAATAAACATAAGTACCTATCAGTTAACCCCTTTAGTAATAGTCCAGGGGGAGAAGAAACATTAAATTTTGAATACACAAAATGTATTTTAGTTTCTAAATTTAGAACATTTAGATGTAGCCAATAGACTAAGAAGTTAGTAATTTTTTATTCAGCTTTAAACCTCAACATGTTGTTCAATAAGTCTATGGGCTTTGGTAAAGTGTCATCCTTCTATAAAAATTTTATTATTGATCCAGATTCATATATTGAAAATATTAGTTGCTTATTCAGGTTTATTGATAAATTGCCCTGAGCCATTCATGCACATCTTCACCCCATCTAACTGGAATTAGGGTTAAGTTTATGTCAAGATACAAAAGATTTCCTTTCTGAAGGGAAGGAAACCAATAACTGCAATGGGAACTGGACCCTCCTTCATTGCTTCTGTCTTCCACCTGAAGGAATTGATCCAGGGGCTACCTTCAGTGCCTCCTTTTTAACAGCTCAGAAGCTCACATTATTTCATAACCACTAAATTTCTGATACATATAATGACAACATGTGTAATAAAATAGAATATCTGCAAGTTTACCACTTTAATATTGTTTATGAATTCCAAAAATATATATTGGATTATGTTTGTGAACTATTCTGTTGCTCTGGGCATATTAGATTGGATTGGATTCAGAGGTTTCACTTTTACTTGATTAAATAATGATTAAGGCTTTGACTGGGCCATGTCAGTAGGAAGTTGAGTCCCCACCCCGTTGGTGAGCCAGGAATCACAGAGAAAAGACATAACAGAGAACAGAGTTGAGAGTTTTAATGTTGGAGTCCTGGGAAGTAAACACACAGAGAAGCAAATATGTTAGGAAAGAGAGAAAGCTTCATTAGACACATCAGAGACCCCAGGAAGAGAGATGAGCCGTTTGCCTGAGTGTTTACAGCTGACCTTGTGGAGAGAACAGAGCAGCTGAGCCTGGAGAGAAATGAGTCCTGGGAGAAAGACAAGATGTATCCCAGCCTACAGCTGATATTGGAAGAAGCTGGGGCCATGGAGCCTTAGGAGGAAGAGGAAGCCTGAACCCTTGCAGACTTCAGCAGGCATCTTGCTCCAACACGTGGCAACAGACTTTGGTGAGGGAAGTAACTTATGCTTTAATAGCCTGGTAACTGTAGGCTTCTACCCCAAATAAATACCCTTTATAAAGGCCAATCGATTTATAGTGTTTTGCATCAGCACCCCTTTGGCTGACTAATACAGTAAGGAAGAAAAAAAATCCCACTTGAATCAACATCAAAGAATACTTCTAATGCTTTATGTGCATGGCATGATTTTAGGGTTTGTGTAAAAAGCAAGCCATGCACTCAAGGGAACTGCATCCTCCCTAGCAGCCAAGGAGATTAAGAGAAAGAGATTAGCAATAAAAGATGGAGATTAGAATAGGTTTTGTAGCTAGAGGTGAATTTTATGATGCTTTAGCTCAGTGTTATGACAGGACATTATAATAGGCCCAGTACCCTTGCTAGATGAGCAAACAATGAGATGATAAAAGAGCTGTCAAATCTCAAAATGAGTTTCCTTGATTAATTAAATTCCTTCATGTATTTGACTCTGATTCAAGACCCTAGATCTAGGTCATCATTGGGCATTCTGGTTTTTACCTTTTTACCTTTCTCCCCAAATTAACATATCTAGTTCCAGGTAGGATTCCTTAATTAATTTTTTAATCTTTTTCCATTATGACAAAAAGTTGCCTTTCCAATTTTCTAAGGCTTCTTAAAATCAGGTATTTGAATAAATAGACTTTAAAAGGTCTATATGTTTATAAAGGCTTTTCTGAAAGAAAAATTTTTGAATGACTATTAAGGTATTGCTTTAATCCTAACAAGAGAAGGGCACAAATCAAGCCCTTGCTTAGTCAGAATCAATATCCTTCTTGTATTATTTAAAAATGTCTTTGAACATCTCAAAGGCAGTAACTTATTGTGAAAATTTAAGGTGAATTTCTTAAAAGATGTGTCCTTGTATTTATCCATGTTCTCTGTACATTGTTATCCCACTGTGTACCTTAATATCTTTTTCCATGAAACTTCTATTTCTCATTCCTTTATTGGAAAAATCTGATCACATTGTTGAACCTGGTAGATTGTCAGCCAAAGATTCACTCAAAGACCTAAGACTACAGACATTGAATACTTTCTGCATGCAAAGTAAAATGGTAGCTGCTAAGGTACGTCAACCACTGGCCCAGTTCTCCTGAAGTTCACAATTAAGTGGCAGAGATAGTGACAAGATATGCAATTCAACACCTGAGTAAAATGGTGACAAAAATGGAGGAGGAAGAG
This sequence comes from Chaetophractus vellerosus, assembly GCA_004027955.1. Taxonomy (NCBI): domain Eukaryota; kingdom Metazoa; phylum Chordata; class Mammalia; order Cingulata; family Chlamyphoridae; genus Chaetophractus; species Chaetophractus vellerosus. The sequence goes on along the minus strand of PVKH010039873.1, from coordinate 2,626 downwards.
AGAGCAAAATTTTTAGATATGAAGTCCCTAATTTATCATTAATGCAGGATTTCCAAAATTACATATTTTCTACTGCAAAAACTCCTAAGCATTGCTTAAGAATAAGTACTTAAGGATTGCTATTTTCCATAGAGATGCTTATATAGTTTGACCCAGAATTTTCTAAGAGATCTAAGCTTGTTTTCATGGAATCTACCTGTTATTACTTGATAACTTTTTACACCACTTTTTCCATCCTAATATTTCAACCGGAATGTTCATGTTTTTTAACTTTTCATTTCAACATTAGGATTAATGGGAGAAACCAAGATTTCTGCCAGTGAAGAGAAGCATAGAAGAAGTCATTATAAAACTTGTAAATCTCAGCATTTGCTTGGTGGCCTTTGCTAGAAATGGTAATTTCCAAAACAGAGTTCTGGTCTTCCTAACTGGCAACATGTATCAAGTCATGAATCCAGTTGTTCTCATAGTTCACTACATTTGCTCATGCCTTGAAGAAATTAGGGAAATAGCTCTCAACTAACAACTTTAAACATATTTTGGCAGTATCTAGGATATTTCACAAATTTGACACTGTAAAATATTTAGCTCTTTTTAATGATGGCAAAATATATTCAGATATAAAATTGCCTTTCTGAAAATGCAAACACAAATCATATTGACTTTTGTAATGACCATGATTTAAATAAGTTATGTGCATCAGAATGACTATTCTCAAAAAGAACAAACAATTGCTGAAAGTGTTTACTTCTTATTGAAAAGAGAAGGGTTGCTCAAAGGAAAATGCTATAGGGAAAATACTCAAATTTATATCTAAATGATCCAGTATGAAGATCAAATAGAAAATTTGCAAAAGTGAGAGGACTCAAATAAATTTCTTCCCATGGATCTATTTTCCAGAAGCTACTAGCAGATAAGCTCCAGGAAAATGTGGCAGTAAACAAGAAACGGGTAGATATGCTACCCAGAGACTGGAAGATCCAGCACAAAAAACCTACAAAGTGGAGTCCCAGCAGGACAGCCATGACTTGGACCTAAAAAGCAACCAATACAGATTGAAGCAGGAAGAATGAGGACTCCTGGGATAAGAGCTCTAATTTATCAGATTTGTTTGAACACTGGAAAAAAGAATAGCATTTGAGTTATCTGACAGATAATTCGAAAAGATTGTTGAAAATCGAGCAAAAAAAAAAAAAAAGATAAGGCAATTATTAACTCCAGAAAGAGGAAAAGGGTGCACAAATATAATTATAATATATGAATAATTATAATATACTACTTGATTTATTAATAAACAATATATGAATAATAAACACTGTTCACTGCCTTAAATAAATATTTTAAGAAATTAAGAAGATCGGCAGGAGGAAGAGAAGTGAGTATAAATGAGAAAAATCCATATCTGCAATAGATATATCTCTATATGATAAAGCAAGAAAAAATTATATATATATATAGATATATATACACACACATAAAATTTAGATACAGAGGAAGGGGAAATGCCAGAAGAATCAATGAAAATTGTTTAAAGTGAATATCTCTGGGTAATGGGTCTAGAAGTGAAAAGATGTGAGGAGGTATCTGGTATTTATAATAACCCTTTTATTTTTTAAAACTATGTGTGTACCATTTTTTATTTAAAAATTTAAATATTTTTCATTAATTTGTAAATAAAAAATACATTTTGCCTAATCTAAGCAGAGATGGAGTTTTAAGAGACATTAGAGAGCTCATAAGGTCACTGGAAGGGCTAAAGAAACCAGTTAGAGATTGAGCAACAGGAGCACACAGAGATCTGGCCTGACGAAGAAATTCTTCCAACCCAAAGCTGCTAATACCAGTTGCCTCCTACTCCAGATAAAGCAGATTCTATGTACTCATGTTGTTTATTCTGGAATCAGTCTTCCACAAGTGTGGATGACAGAATCTAGATTCCAATGCTCTAAGTCTAAAGACAAACGGGTCTGAAAAAGTGTTTTCTGTATTCTACTTTGGGAAAGTAAAACTCACAGCATGGGAAATTATGAAAATGTAGGGAAGGTGTTCAAAAGATACTAGGAAGCCACAAATGACAAAAGCCCACTATAAATAGATAATTGAATTTCTTTCCTACAACGTACATTTTCCTCCATTGATATCTGATCATTTAAATACTAGAATCATTGACAATTTTGCAGAAAATAACTAAAAAGTATTATCATTCTGCATTGGCATCTTCTGAACATATTATGTGTCCTGGTGGGATAGATATATCTGAGCATAGTCTATATGAGGGATGTGAATATTTATCCTGGGACTGATTAGAAGAAAACAAGTGAGATTCAGAAGACCATATAAAAACCTCAACAACTTGAGAGAATAGTTACAAATCCTGTCATAAGAATGGCTTTCTACCAGCATCTTTAACTCTTGTATACACCACACACTAAAGATTATTTTGATTTTAATTGAAATCAGACAAATTTTACAGACTTTATTTTTCTTTAGCCAAAATGATCATAAATTCCTTCACTTTTTCATAGTGATTATGTAATAACCAACTATATTAAAAGAAAAATATATCCATTTGTCTCCAGGGTAATCTATGAACAACTGGAGACAGGTGAAGACATAAAGATCACTG
>PVKH010039872.1:0-11186 GCA_004027955.1 Chaetophractus vellerosus | reverse complement strand
TATTATGATTGTTTTTATCATATTGACGAAGAAATTCACATGCAGAGAGGAGTTCAACAAGGTTTCTAAGTTACACAGCTTGTAAGGGGTAAGCCCAGATTGGCCCTCAACTTGATTTCACCCAACACCACATACTTGTTTTCTCTCCATCAACCCTAAACTTTCATGGAATGGCCTCCAATACTCTATGCTTTTGTACTGACTTGCTTATCCTGTAGATATGCTATGGGAGGGTGGGCCTTGAACCTGTGACCAAGTTTCTTTGCTACATTAATCCCAAGTCCTCGTACATCTTTGTGAAATACCAATTCAAGTGGCCAAGTGCCAACTGGGTGCCCAGAACTTTGCTGGGCTTCTCACAGAATCATACAAGGGCGGAAGGAAAGATCAAGGACTTTGAGGGAAGTACACTTTCACTGGACAGTCAAGACATGTTTACATGGAACAATTATAGAGCAATTCAAGGCAATCAATTGCTAAATCATGCAAGACAAACAGTGAGTGCACTGGGATGAGGAAGGAGAGGGGAAGGAGAGGGAGAAGGAGTGGGTGAGGGCTGAAGTGATTGATCACTGGACGTGACCTGAACATGAACAGTCTGATTCTGGTCTTTGTCTTCATTCTGTTCCCTCCCATTTCTGATGACAACATTTTTATTAACAGCTTCCAAGCCGCAAAAGTGCAAAATGTCCCTGTCGGTTTTTATTCCTTCTCCTTTCTTGTAGCCACTTCCATGACTTTGCCACGCTCTTCCTGAATTCCATTAATTTACATTCCCGCATGGGCCAAGCCCTAGCTCCTCCATCAACCTCAAACGCATCTCTTTCAGACAGAGCCTCTTTCATACTCCAGCCCCTGCCTCTCAGGTACAGGTGCTTTCTCCCTCCTCTGAGCTCCCACGATGTAACACAGTCCGCAGTTTAGTAGAGCTGTGTGCCTGGATACAGTATAGCCCAGTGATTAAGCACGCAGGCACTGGAGTCTAACTCTCTGGGTTCAAATCCCAGCTCTGTCAGTTACCATTGGACATTTACTTATGCCCGTTCTTCTTCAGTTTCCTCATCTGTAAAGGGGTCTAGTAATAGTGCTTACTTCCTTGGATGCTGTAAGGTTTAAATAAAACTGAACTGCTAAAATGTCTGGCATACAGTCTGAGTTCTATAGAATTATTGTTAATGTTATTATCACCACAATAAAGCTCCTTGAGGGCTTTACTAACCTTCTTCCAGTAGCTCTGTCAGGAAGGCACATGGGAGCCCATACCGACCCAGCATGGACCAGTGGACAGAGCTGTGGCTCAGGTCGGGAAGGACCAGTGATGGTGGATGGTGAGGACAGATATGATTGACAGTTGGGAGTGACAGGGAGCCCCTGAGAAGGTCAGGACAAGATTCAGTGGCTCAGATCGGGAAGGACCAGTGATGGTGGATGGTGAGGACAGATATGATTGACAGTTGGGAGTGACAGGGAGCCCCTGAGAAGGTCAGGACAAGATTCAGTGCTTCGGTACTCAACCCATTTTCCTCTGGCCTTCCCAACCTCCTTATAATACACCCTGGGAACATATCAAATAACAGGGTTCTAGGAAATGAGTCGGGCTTGGTATTTGGAGAGCCAACACCAAGTGCTTTGGAGTTGGTTAGAGCTGGTGTGAATTCTTGTTCTTCCACGAGCCATTTGGGGAGATTGAGGCAAATCGCTTCCTCTTCCTGAGACTCAGTTTCCTTATCTGTAAAGTGGGGGGCAGGGATCTGTGTGTCTTTTCAGAGTATGAGATTTCATCTGGTAGATTAGGATAACCATAGTAACTACTTCATGCAGATTTTGTGAAGATTAAATTTAATATATCAAAAGTACTCAGAACAGTACTTGGAATAAAGTGCTATAGAAATGTCATTCCTTCTTCTTTCTGTTGTCATTAATATTATTTTACTAAAGAGTTTTAAAATATCATTTTCTGCTATGTTGCTGTTTTAACTGTCAACACCTTGCACAGTGCCTGGCACATAGTAGGGGCTCAGTACAGTTCAGGTTTTCCTTTTTTCTGTCTGGTTCCAACTCTGATGCTGAAATGCCCAGCAGACTCACTAAAGAGATGCTTAAGGCACCAGCAAAGTAGAGGCACAAGAAATTTGAGAAAAACATGTTTTGAAAGAATATGATATTTCAAAAAAATCATCAACATAGTTATCATGGGAAAAATCAAAATTTTATTAGACTTCCTCGGACTTATTTTACTGTTTCTGTTTTGAATCTTCTAAGTGATGGTTGGGGCAGGGTGCGTATGTGATATTTCAGCACTAGGGTCTTTAGGGCTTAGAGTCCTAACCCAGCCCAGAGCAGCCTGTGTGCAAAGGAGAAAGCAAAGAGATTGAGCCCCCCTGTTCATACACCAGTGTGTCCCAGAAATGGAGAGAGAGTACAGCCTCAGCCACACGGATGCAAATGCAGTGGCTTCCCCAAGGCAGCTGGGAGCTGCGTGGCCTCCAGAACCTCCTTCAGCAGGGACCAAAGTCCACCTTTGCCTCTAGGTCCAGAATTAGGAAGCATGAGGAGCTGACAGGGCCAAGAGGAGGCTGGGATCTGTCACTACTTGTTCTTGGGAGCTCAGAAGAGAGCAGCAGAAGAGATCCCCTCTTCTTAGGGATCAGGGGTAGAGGATCCAGGATCTAGGCTCTGCTTATCCTAAACTTGCCCCCTCCCCTTCCCCACAAGCTTCAAGCAGGAAGGCATGGGGGGTGGGGGGTGGGGAGCTCCTTGGAATCAGACATTTTTCAAATTCTGGCTCTCTAATCACTAGCCAATCATAGATCTTCTCTGATCTTCTGTGTTCTAAGCTGTAAAGTGAGAATGATAATGCAATTATTACAGGACTACTATTAAAATGAAAGGAGATAATGTATTCAAAAGGGTCTGGGACAAAATAGGCCCTCAAAAATTCTATTCCTCACCCCCTCCCCCCCAAACTCTACTTCCCCATCTCTCCAATTTCTACCCAAGATTAGTCTCTTGACCTGGCTGAGTCCTGCTAAGTGCAGGAAGCTTTCTGTAATAACTGGGAGGATTGTTTCTCCAACAAAGGGGTCCTACTGGCCTCCCTGGGAAAGACATTTGGTTTTCATGCTTCAGCACCTTCCTTTGACTATTTAGACTCCTACTAACTTCTGTCCAATCTTCTGGCTTCAAATCCATACAAAGGCTTTGCACGTCAACCGAGCTGCCAGTCTGCTCTGCAATTCTGAGCCTGCAATGAAATCCTTGGGGGGTATAAATAACTGCCCCTCATGGAGGAATGTCTCTAGTTGCTGTCCACATAGCTCTGTCTGAGCCCTGTCCTGGCCTATGTTGTTAGAAGCAGCTTAGAGGAAGATCCAGAATGTCTCACCATATCTTCTGATGGCATAGAGCTTGGAAGTACAATGAAGGTGATAGCTGGTAGAATCAAGATTCAGGATCTCACTTGGCTGGCATAACATTTTAAACTAGTAAATGAAAACTTACTGTCCATGCATATTCCTGTACTTCTGCTTTATTATAAAAAGAAAAAAGCACAAGAAAGCTCCTTTGCAGAAATGCTAATCTGGGGAAACCTGACTTCATAGCTTTCCGTACGAGCAGGGCTGGGGAAGCCTGGCATTCAGAGCCCAGCTCCCATACTCCAGCTGTGTGGCGGTGGGCAAATCACTTGCCTTCTCTGGACTCTGTTTTCTTATCTTCAAAATGAGGCTTGAATCAGAAACCCTCAAAGGTCCGTTCCAGCTTGACATATAATCTTATAATTCTAAAGAATATAATATATATATTGTCACAATCTGTACTCTAGGACAATGTTTCTGGAAATTCAGTGGGCACACAAGTCACCTGAGGATCTCATTACGATTCAGTAAGTCTGAGCTGGGATCTGAGGATGCATTTCTCAAATGCTCCCAGATGAAGCAGTCTGAGCTCCCCACTTTGAGTAGCATGGCTCCAGATAACAAATACCTTCACTGCATTCTTACTAAATATGAACCACTGTATCTTTTTAAACTTTCCCATTTTCACCACTCTCGAGTGCACAATTCAGTGGTATTAATTATAGTCACCATATTGTTTACCATCACCAATACCCATCACCCCAACTTTTGCATCACCTCAAACAGAAAATCTATACCCATTAAGCAGTAACCACCCCCCCTTCCCTTCACCACCCTCCCTGCCCCTGGCCCTTGGTAACCTATTATATATGATCTGTCCCTATGAAATTTGTTTCTTCTAGGTATTTTATATAAGCAACGATGATGTAAGTGTATCTTTCAGGCATTTTTTGCATTTCCTCTTCATCACAACCTCTGAGGTATTTACTATAAGTATCCTGATTTTCTAGATGTGGAAAAATAGGTTCGCAGAGGTGAGGTAAGGTCGCACGGCTAATAAGTTGCAGAGCAGGGACTTGGCTCCGGGCCAGACTAAACCCAAGTACGTGCTCGTAACCCCCTTACCACACTTGCGTCTAGTTTCGGTTTTATGTATTTAGGCCAACATCATGGCCAGAGACTGAAAGGAAGCTAATGACATAACAGCAAGGCAAATGTACCAGCAAATTCCTGCGTCTGTTTCCTTTGCAGTGATAACCACTCAAACCGACTGACCGCTCCCTGCCCCTCAGGACGGCACGGAAACATGGACTGACTCAACCTGATTCAGAAGGTTGAAATTCTAATGTACTTGGAGATAGTTAAATGTTCGCTCCTTCACTGACAGGCGATGCTGACTGTAACAAAGGGAGAAGAATTTAGTTCACCTAAATGATTAGAGCAGAGGAGAGATGTTTAATCCTATTAATGGATTTGCTAATTGGCCTTCTGCCCCCAATCATTTCATATTCAGGTTTTTGCAGCGTCAGATGAAATGGAAACAGATCCAGGGGCAGTTTGAGCTGGAACTCAAAGCATTTGCCCAGGGCCTGCAGACGGCTCGGTCACTCCTTACAGGTAATGAGGAAATTCGTTCTGTCCCTGAATGCCTCTGCCCAACATCCATATGCCCCATTGTGGCCGCCCTTCCACTGAGGCCCCACAGACTCCCATGGTGAGTTTGGTGAGGTGGTTGAGGGCCCAGTCTCTGGGATCAGCCAGCACTAGGCTCTGCTACCCACAAGCTGTGACCTCGGGCAAGCTGCTCCCCTTCTCAGAGCCTTAGTTTACCCATCTGTGAATCAGGTCTGTAATGGGGATCTGCCCTCCACCGCTAGGCAGAGAGGAACGAGAGGACACATGAGAAGGGTGTCTGGCACAGAGCGGGTGCTAAGCCCATGTCAGTTATTATTATCATCAACCCTGCCAAGGAATTCCTTACACCCTATCTAAAATCGGCAGCTTCCCACAAGAGTCATCAGAGAAACTGCTCAGGGTCCCTGTGGCCGTGGATGTGGGTCCTCCAGGTCCCAGAGGGATGGGAGAGAGGCCACGGCCTGCAGGTTCAGGGAGATGAGCAAGGGCAACTCGGTCATGGCACAGATGGGGCGACCTGCCCTGAGGTCGGACAAAAAGCCAGCCCTCCGCCCGAGTTGCTGAAACCACCTCACCTTATGTGTGGAACCGTGCTCCCTTTCCCCTACCCAGCCCTCCAAGGGACACACTCTCATGGTCCCCATTTTATGGAGGAGGAAACTGAGGCTCAGAGAGTTTAGGCTAAGATGCAGTGGAGCCAGGGTTGGAATCCAGCCCTGCCTTACTGTAAGCCAGGGGCCCTAACTGCAATCCTACTCCCAGCTCCCTGATTTGAATTAAGTGTGGTCCCTCTGCCCCCCGCCCTGGTGAGGCTCTCAGTTTGGTCTGGAATAACGAGAATCAATCCAAAGTACTACTACGTATTTGGGAAGCTATATCTCAATTGACTACAGCCTGAAGGTGACCTGTTTAAAATACTACCTGGAAGTAAAACATTGGTCAAGTTTCTCTGAAGATTCTAAGACTCTTACATTTCCTCTCTCTCTCTCTCTCTCCCTCTCTCTCTCTCTCTCTCTCTCTCTTTCTCTCTCGTTCTCCTAAATACTGCCCCTTCCCTGTCTGATGAATGGGAACATCAGCTCCAGGGCCATTATGCAGAACTTTGCAGCACTTCTCCCCACAAGCAGACCCGGATTTCTCGTCAGTGCTGCCACATACCCATCCTTCTCACAGCTATCAAGAACACACACCCAGGCCCATCCAGACATTCCTCGTGTCGTCAACATCCACCAAGTCCGGTCCAGACCGAGTGTCGAGCCTGACAGAGGCCCTGGAATGGGACTCAGCCCCTGAGAGCTAGTAGAGAGATAAACAGGTAAACTCATAATCACAACCACAAAGTGTGTTCAGGGTTGTAGCAATGGGAAGCAGCAAGAACTGTGGGGGACGAGGGGAGGGAGAGATGTACTCTGCCTGCATTCTTCACTCATTTTCCCAGAGCGAGTGACATTGAAAGGGGCCTTCAAGGATGTGTAGGAGTTTGCCAGGTAAATGGGCAGATGAGGGCAGAGGGAAGATAAAGAAGCAGTAGTGGATCCTGGGCAGAAAAGACATCAGGGTAGCAATGTTAAAGGACACTATCGGGATTGGCTAAGTGAACAAATAATTGTGTGGACAAATACACAAGTTCTTGATCTCATCCAGACAAGGTAAAGGTGAACTGGAAACATAAGGGAACACTGTGTGTCAGTTCTGGCTCTCCTCTCCCAGTATTAGGGGTCCCCAAGGGCTGTGTCATGGGAGGGCAGGGTCTCTTCCCTATATATCAGCCTCAATTAACATTTTTTGCATAAATGAACAAATGAGTGAAAGCTTAGAGATACCTTTCATCTTCCCCAAAGATACTACATTCCTACTGGTATACCCCACCCCCACCCCCAAATCACCAGAATCAGTATGAGAGATTCTGTTTAAAGTGGCTTTAATTGACTCTTTTCAAATTTCAAAGTTGGGGGGATGGGGGGCTTAGATCTAGAATTCCAGAATTTGGAGAGCATGACTATCAATGTTCTCCATGAAAAGACAGACTTTTATCACAGCCTTTCCAGGCCTTCATCATTTATTCATTAATTTAGGGACACAGACAATCATTCATGCACTCATTAATTCAATTATTCATTTATTCAATTGTTCCTTGTGCTATTCATTTACTATTTCACTTATTCCCTCTTTCATTCAATCATTCATTCTTTCACTCATTTTCTCATTCACTCATTTGATAATTCATTTGCATCTTCCTTCATTCACTCATTTATTTATTCTCTCTTTCATTCTTTCACTCATTTGCTAATGTTTGTGTTCACACATTTTCAAATTTATTTGAGATTTATTGAGCAAAGCCCTTCCAGGTGTGCAAAAAGATCTAAGCCTTGGTGAAACAACCTCACTGATTTTTTAGGGATCTTTTTGTCTTTTCCATTTCTCCTCATTCTGAACATCTTTAGCTCCACTGAGCTTCTCCTGGGATTCAGGGACCAGAACTGCCTGGCACTGGGTGTGGACTCCCCACATTTTTGTGAATAGCAAGGGGCTGGGGAGTGGGAACACCATTCTCAGCACTTTCCTATTAAATGGTAAACAGGTGCCATACATTTCATGAACAAAGCCAATTCAAAGCCAGTGGACCAAATAACAGAATTCATTCCAGGCAGAGGGCTGGTGACTGAAATTCCAGTGTGGAAGCTAACTTTTCCTGCAGGATCTGCAATTCTAAGGAAATAACCGAGAACAGCCAGCCATCCAATTATTTAGAATTTCCATCAGAAATATCCAGTAAGTACCTACTATGTGCAAGGAACCAAACTGGAGACTGGGAAGAATAAATAAGACAACGCCCTTGCCCCCAAGAAACTTACACTCTGGGGAGAGGGGGGAAAGGGGTTATATACATCTTCACTGATTGCCTAATTCAAAGCATGGCTTGAGAGTCACAAGGATGTACACCTTAAAAATAATTTAGGAATTCAGATAGGAGAAGTTGCTTCTCTCTCGGCTTGGAGGAGGTTTCCTAAATGTGGAAAGAGCTGAGCGAGGTCTTGGAATGTGTGTTGAATTTTAACTATTAGAAAAGAAGGTAAGGGCAGGGGAAGAGAGTTTACAGAATTTAAAGGGTGGGCACAGATGCATGGCCAAGTAAAGCATTAGCATCTCTATAAATGGTTATTCCCCTTTTACAGGCAAGGAAACTAGCATTTCCAAGGTAAAGTGATTTTCCAAAAGTCCCTTAAACCCAGGACTGTGTGGCAACAGAGGTACCGTTTCTCTACATCTCACGGCCTCTTGTTCATCTCCCAGGTCGCTCGAGGTTGAACACGCTGTCTGAATCAATAAACCGAAACCCAGCCTCAACACGATCTGCTTCCAGGATCTGATCTCGGCTCTGATCTAGGAACCAGGGGACCAGTCCCAGATTTGTCTCTACCTTGCCACGTGACCTTAGAAAAATCTATGTAATGGCTGTGGGATTTGTTTTTTTCACTCCCTCCATGAACATTCTGGATGTCCCAAGCTCAGCCCTTTCTGAAAGTTCCAAATGCTGCCCCTTAATCATGTAGGAGTCTTCACCCAGCCACCCCTGATATGTGGGGCCGTTTGCTTCTAGATGAATCTCTGTTGCGATGGTCTTGGTCTAGCGATGTGCTCCCAAATTCTCCTGCCCCGCTACAGGCCAGGCAGCTGCACCTGTGCGATCCCTCTCTGGTCACCCCCCTGCCCCCGACTCCAGACCTTCTTGTTAGCATTCAAGCCTAGAGCAGTCCTTCATATGATGAACACAAGCAAAATTGTAGGAATTCTATCTGCTGGGATACAGAGGTTAAATCCCCAAAGCAGGGCTTTTCCAATTCTTAAAGACAAATGAAGTTCCCAAACAGATAGAAGGACAGAAAATGAATCTGGACGTTCTTATTCAGTGACTTGGCTCTAAAATTAATTTAGAGATCTGCTGCCTTTGGGAAGCTCTCTCTGAGCACCCAGGTTGGGTTCGGTGTGTTCTTCCGTATATATTAAAATATATATATATACTTGGGCTTCCAATTTGTAATTTTGAAGCATTCAGGGTATTCCCTGAGCAGGCTAAGATGTTCTCAGCCTCGGCCAGGGAGCAGAGGTGAGTGGGATACAGCAATAGCGGGGTATAGCAATAGTGGGGTACAGCAATAGGACCAGCCTGTGAGGGCCTGGGTTTTGGTCCCAGCTACCTTTAGGGTGGGGAGAGGGCTCCAGAAATGAGCTGTGAGTCCTCTCAGAGGCACTGACTACGTCCAGAATGGCCTTACCCATGGCATTTGGAAGCCCCAAACAATAGAGCCATAAACTTAATAGTGCTCACCACTTATTTATTATGTGGCAGAGCCTGTGCTAAGCATCTGACTTGCATGATTCCTGAAACCCACACAATACCACGGCTACTTTAAGATGGAACGGCTACTGTGACTGCTTTTTAGTTGAGGAAAACAAGGCTTAGCCATACAACTCCTAAGTGGGAGAGCCTGGGTTTGAACCCAGCAGGAAGCCAGATTCCCTAGTGGAAGATCCTAACCACTCTCTTCTGGCAGCTTCTAATTCGAGCTGATGGCTCAGAGATCATAGTATCAACGCTGGTAAGAGCATCAACGATGGAAACCTGAGAATTTAAGAACTGGATGGGACCTGAGAAAACGCATAATAGAACTTCTTCCTTTTACAAAGGAGAAACTGAGGCCCTGAGGGAAAAATCATCGCTGCCAGAAAATGATCCCTTATCACTGGTCTCCCCAGCCAGGGCTCTGTCCAGGATCCCCCGCTGAACCCACCCCCACTCCCCTGCAGAGAGGGTCTTTTGCTGATCAGCATTCCATTGAGCAAGACTGTGATTAAGACTCTGCTCCTGGGGCAAATGCCAGGGAAAATGGACACAGCTGGACTGCCAAATGGAATCAAGCCAGTATCATCCTGGGGCTCCATGCAGGGGGCCTGGCCATTCAGGGCTGGGGCCAGCTGGTCTTGGGGACCCACCCAATAGGTCTGACTCCTTTTGGCCTGCCGAGGTTTATGGGGAGCCTTCCTGTGAGGGTTAAATGAGAAAGCACAGATAAAGCACCTGGCAATATACAGAGGCAAACAACTGGGGCTCACTACATGCTGATGTCCCTCCCTTCTCTTTCTGAGAATCCTGGGAGAAAGAAGCAAGGAGCGTTGGCCTCTGGGAATCCAGAAGAAAATCATCCAGGTGGCCTGGAGTTTTGTGCAGAAGGAGTAGTAGACAGCGCTGCTTTTGGGGCACTTACTCTGTGCCCAGCCCTGTGCAAAGAGGGCTCTGTCTATTGTTCATCTGACCCTCACAGCCTCACAAGAACCTACTCTGGCTCCCGGGCTACAGCCAACACAGTATACACCCCCCACACACACACACACACACACTCTTCCTGCACACCCAGTTTCCTTCCTGGACATAGTTCTGTCATCCAGTTGATGGATTAGAACACAGAGAGGTGAAGGGATTTTTCCAAAGTCACATAGGAGGGAGCTATGGAGCCGGGATTCACACCCAGACTACAGGGCACCCTGGAGCCCAAGCTCTTTCTGTGACACCTAGCTGCCTCCCAGATGATGCCAGGAGTGTCGCAGGCATGGGAAATATTTTTAAATAAACCCTTGAGTCCCCACAGTCCCCTAGCCTCCGGCACCTCGTGGTGGTCAGAGAGATGATGGGGGAGGACACCTAAGTTGGTGCTGTACTTTATCCCCAGCCAAGCAAGGTCCAAGGATCTGTGAGAGGCAGGCTTTGAATGTCAAGGTCCTGGGCCAAGGTTTACAGACCATCCTGTCCTGGACTGGTCAAATGCAACCGTTTCCTTCCATGCCAGAAGGATGTGTTACTCAGATGGGCAAACGGGCCCTCGATTCTTCCCGTGTTTAGGCTGTAGATGCCATCCTCAGCTTCATCCACTAGTACCTTCACCCAGAGATCACTTTCTTTGGTGCTCAGCCAGCTTGATGTTCCTGGGGCCAGATGCCCAGACCCCACCTTCTGGGGCCTCTAAGGACAGGTCACTCATGGGATGTTCTGAGATGCAGTCTTCCCTACTGAGCCAGGAAAGACTGACGGAATCTTACATAGATTCATCGTGTATCTTGGGGCCCACCATTATCCTAATATAGTCTTAATCATTAGCCAGGATAAGGGGTGGGAACTGTCACTCCCACCTGTAACCA
>PVKH010039871.1:0-11131 GCA_004027955.1 Chaetophractus vellerosus | reverse complement strand
CCAGTTGCAGGAACCTCACCCCAGGAAGTAAAGCATATCAGAGCAATATGAAATATCAAGGAAAAACAAAAAAACAAACAAACAAACAAAAAACAATCTGAGTGTTAAAAAAGGACAGGGTGTCAGAAACCCTGATTTGCCATCAGTTCTGAAGAACCTGTTAAAAGTCCTGCAGGTGGGATACCTAGTGATGATTCTTTTTAACCCTGTAAATGCCCCAGCAGATATTCTCACATCCAGATATATTCCTGCACAGCCATGTGAATAAGTAATATCTTAAGCTTGAAACCTATCTTGGCCTGATTCCCAAGAGCTCCCCTCCAGTGTTTCTAATCTTACCATCCAGGATTCCTTCCTCTCATTGTCCTGTTCCCCAGAGCTCTTCAGAGATAAAAAGAGATGCGGTTAGGAAGGAAAAAGAAACTAATGGTTCTGTTCTGTGCAAAGCACTATCATGTGAGTTACGTAAATGTTCATAACCACCCCGTGAAGGAGATATTATTAGCAGCCACATGTAAAGCTAAGGAAATTGAGGCTCAGGGAGTTCAGCAATTTTCCTCCAGTCACGGAGCCTAAAAATTGTTGGCATTACTCATTCAAGTCAATTCATGGAACGTTTAAACAAGACTAATCAAGTTAGCTTTCATGTGATTATCATCCTTAAGAGAAGTCTGAGATTATATGACACCAAGTTCTTCTTAGTAGACCTTTTGTTTTAAAAACAACTAATGACCAAAGCCTGTGATATTAGAAAATCTGTAGCACACAAGAATCTTAGTGATCTTCTAATTCAATCCCTTGCGCTTAAGATGAAGAAACTACTATCCAGGGGTTGTAATATCTTGCCCAAGGTCACACAGCAAGCTGGAAGATCAGAGGTCAAGGTTACCTAATTTTAAGCCCTATCCTACTGCTGCTATTCCGCTCTGCTCCTAACCATCAAGATACCAAATCTACAGATAATGAAAGCAATTTGATAAATCAGGAGACAAATAGCACTGGGATGTATTTCTGGATTTCCTGGCACATGATAAGAGTCAGCAACAAGGCAGCCAGAGCCTAGAGTGTGGAGGAAGTGGGGAACTGGCATACAAATATCACTGGCATTGGGCCAGCGATACTCATTGCTTTCCCATCCATCTGGTCATGAAGCACATTGTGAATAGCCAAGTAGGTCATTATCCTGAAATCAATGAGACCGAAGCCTCAGTTTTCTCATAGGAAAAATGGAAAAAATATTAGTACCTTCTTGATGGGATTGATATGAGTTTTAAGTGAGATAATGTGTTATGCTTATTAGAGTGCTTAGGAATAAAAAGTGGATTTATTAGCATTGTTCTTGTTGTTATTATTATTTTTATTCAACTACTACCAGTACCACAACTACAGTACGTCCAGCCTAGGTATGCTTGTCACAAACACTATTTCCTAGTTCATTCCAGACATACCAGGATATCTGTACTGGCATTTGGGTTTCCATATATGCCAGCCTGGCTATAGAGGAAGCTGATTTCTGGAAAGTCAGCCTTTTTCTCAGGCTACAATGAGAGCAGGGAGACCAGAAGACAAACAGAGGAAGAAGCATCATTTATTTTCACTTGTTTTTTCATTCTGAACTGCAGCTTTGTAACAGAGACCTGCAACTTAGAGAGAGCTAACAAGGCAGGAACCAATATGTAGCTGAGGAGATATCATAAATTAATTCAAGGACACAGAGGTTACAGACAAAGAACCTTGGCAGGTGACAAAGAGAGAATCACCCTGCCAGGTCAACATGAGAAATGACACATATTGTCTTTGAAAGGCAATTGAGTAAAGGTCATAGTAGGTTCTTTATTGAGGCATCCTTTTCTCCTGTGCTTTATTCACAATACACAGAAAATTGATTTTATGTTCATCAGTTTACTTATTTCACTCCATGACATCCTTGTCAGGATGGTTCCTTGGAATTAGCCAATGGATCCAGTCATCCCCAGAAGAAAGCAGTCTCCTTCCTACAATAAAGTGCAGGAACACGTTGCTTGACCTTCCCGTTAAACCTAATCAACGATAAGTCATTGCTACTCAAGCAAGCTGCTTTTTTAAAGCCTTAGCCTGGTGGGGTGGATGGGGTGGGTAAGAAGACTAGAAGAAGACGGTTCTACAAAGAAGGCAGGAACAATGGATCCAATTCTCAAGTGATCAGGTGATGGATTAAATCATTCAACCAAAAGGAATTTGCCCTTGCTTCCCTGTAAATGAAAGATCACATGTGGACAAGCAACTTTTGGCACTGACTAAAACATTGTGTGTGGTTATTTGGCTAGACATTTATAGAGCATTAGGGGTAGACAGCATATAAAGCTCATTATCTGCATGTTCCTAATCTGAAGCCCCCCAAAGTCCTGTGAAGGGCAGGCTGGTAGAACAAGAAGACTACAGAGCTTTGGAGACAGACCTGGGATTTTGCTCCAGCTCTTTCACTTGCTAGGTCTGTGTCAACTGAGCAAATAATCTCCCACCCCTCACCCCCCTTTAAAGCTTCAAGTCCTTCTTCTGTAAATGGACATTATAATATACAAATGAAAGATCAAATAAGAGGATACTAGTGAAAGAGATTCAAAACGTATGCATTCCATGTTTGAGGCTCTGTTGGCTTATGGATTCACAGTGGGTTTTAATCAAAGTTTAGGGAGGTTCAAGGGATAGCATGGTGGTAAGGACTGATTTGCCCCACTGTAGCAAAGTTTATTTCACATACTTTGTGCTAAAAGATTTCTGCAATGCTCTTCAGGACTGATATTATAATAATAATAATAATAATAATAATAATAATAATAATAATAATAATAATAATAATGAATCTCAGTGAATTTGCCATACATTTGTATAAGGCAAACAGGGGCTTTTGTTGGGAGAAAGTTTTATGCCTTACTCATCATGGATAAAAATTATACTCATATAATTCAAGAAGTTATGCATAAACTGGGAAATTTTGTCATGAAGAATTAGAAAGGTTTACCCTCCTATTCACAGAATTGGGAGCAGACATAGAATAAAAACTGAGCTCCCTCAATATCAAGTTCAATTTTTCACCCATGACAACCAGCTTCTTCTTAAAGAAGAGTTCCCAAATATGTGCTACCCTTCTTCTGTTGTAGTTTCTGATGAATTTGGCCATAGAAAAGAAGTGAGTCTTGCTGATTATGAATACGGCTGATTTCAGCAGCAGGTATAGAATTCAGCGTAAAGAAAATCTGAGCTGAGGAGAGAGAGAAAAAACCTTTTAGGATCATTGTCTTCATTCCCGAATGGCTAAGTCTGAGGACTTCCTGGCAGCACATCTTTGGTGACTTTGTCCAGTTGAGTTTTAAAATAACTCAAGTGTTTGACCTCTTATGATTTCTCCTGGGAATTCATTCTACCATATAAAGGAGCTTACTCCTTGGAAGTTCTTCTTGTCTTGACACATTTCCTTTATTCAATTTCACCTCCATAAATAAATCAATAGAAAGAAAGGAAAAGAAAGAAAGAGAAAAAGAAAGGAAGAAAAACGCAGGAAGTCGTTAGGGGTAGATGAGGTGAGATGGGATAGGGATGTCAGTTGGTGGGAGGAGGGAGAGGAGACAGGCAGTGACAAACACTAAAAGAGAGTACTAAATCAGGGGGCAGGGTAGCTATCTCTCAGAATTAATCTGAATAGGTCCTGGCAGTCCAGAATCAACACAAATTCCCTTCCGAATCCTGGTCTCCCTCTGTATTACAAGGTGTTGATTTTAATAACCTCAATGAATTTGCTCAATTCTCTGGCAGTTAATGTCAAATTGATATTTAATCCATTTTAAAATCCATTCAAAGCTATGCAAGTTAATCTGCACAAGAAAAGCTTGACCACCAGTCCTGAGGAGAGATGCAAAGTGGGAGCAAGGGCAGAAGTTTGACTTTCCCCCCTCCCCCCCCCCCGAGTTGTAGCATAGCTGCTGTGTTTCCACAGATCCCCATCAGCCCCCATCTCCCCAGTTCACACCGCCATGTCTATCCATTTGGGAACTTTGGGTTCACAAAGGGTGAACTGAGAAGGAAGTTAACAACAGGATAGGGAAGTAGCTCATGAGGGGGCTCTAAAATTTCTGGAATCAAAACAGAACCACACTCTTTCCCAGTCTACCTGCCAAGGTCATCTGAAGCAGAGTTTCCAGATGGACAACATAAAGATGACAATATCTTAGGATCCATTGTAAAAAGACTTCCTGAAATAGTATTGCCATTCACATTGCTATTTCTTTCTATTAGCCAGAGTGGATTTGCTTTAAGCAGAAATAAGCCCTAATCCATTTTATATACATGTAATACCATACTTCCTCTAACCCTATCAACCTCCTGCTACCCCTCTACCCCAACTCCATCAATGACTTGGGATAAAATTCAAAATCATCAAAATAACCAGACCCTGCCTGATGATCTGGTCCTCATTTGTCTCTCCAGTCTCATCTCTGACCAGTCTTCTCTGCTTTCTGTGCACACTGGCCTTTTATCAACTTTCTAAAATTATGGCACACCCCCCCCGCAAGCCTGAGGGACTTCCAAACGCTGCAGTCCCCTTGCCTCTTATTGCCCACCCCTAGTCCCTTCCCCTTTCCCTAACCTCTTTCCCTAATTAACCCCCACTTGCTCCTCACACTATTGCTGGATTACGCCGTCTTCAGGGCAACATTCTCTGACAGCCTCCACTCCCAGGCTTGGTCAGATCCCCACTGTGAGCTCTTAGAGGACTTTGTCTCCAGAGCAGGTGCCATTGGCCATGCAATCACACATGTACACACACACAAGGGAGCACGAACACTCCATGCACTGAAGGCGCCACGGGACAAGGACCTTGTCTGTTCTGCTCACCACTGTATCCCCAGTGGCTGCTAGTGCCTTGTGCACGAGGAATCTGCACTCCTTTCTGTTGGGTGGGTGGCTGTGTGCGTTACAGCCCAGATGCAGAAACAGGCCCTTTACAAGCAGGGTGTGACCCCTCTGGGAATGGCCAGACAGTGACCACCAGAATCCGGAGACTTACTGCCTAAACCAAGGAAGGGAAGCCTTTTCAAATGTAAACAATGCTCCAGGGGTCTCTCAAGTACCTGGGTAAATTAAACACATGATCAGACACAGGTCCCTACAAAATAATTCCCATCTCCTGGGTATTTTGTCCATTTTTCTGCTGTACTTTCTTTGAATTCTTGGAATATATTATATTTCTACTATAAATTGTTACTCCTGAGAACAGAACCGAGAAGAGAACCCACCTTTGATTTCCACAGCAGTTGGCACAATGCTAAATAACACTTACAATAATACTTAAGGATAACAACTGTAGCACATTCCTTGAGGAAATTAAGTGTCTATTAAAGTATCTTTTCTTCTTACATAATAGATAGCTAACTGTGATATTTAAATTCAAGTTAAATGTGGATTAGAACAGTGAGGAGATTTCATGGTATTACTAGACAAGGGCAAAAACCATCAAACATTCGGAAGCTACAGCATTCAAAGACAGGATAAAGAGAACTGGTAAAGAGAAAGTCCAGTTTTTGCAGACATCACTGTAACACATGAGAAAGTTAATAATGTTGGGAGAAAGGAGACTGTTCCAGAGGCACTGTTAGGGAAAGGGGTCATGAAGATCTGGAGAAATGGGAGTGGCCCTGAGAGGAAACCATAGGGATCTGGAAAGCAAATATGCAGGACTGTGATAACCATCCTCACCATGGGAAGGCTGAGATGGTGAAGAGCTTCCCGCATAGCCTAGGCCCACCTTGGACACACAGGAGGCAGCAGGAGCTCAGGTTCACAACTTCTCTAAAAGTCCTGAGAAGGAACTCGAAGAGACCAGCAATGGATAATACTATAATGTTCAAACTGCTCTGTCAAATCAAAATCCAAGGGCCCAAGCAGAGTCAAGCAGAAGGGGAAGGAGCTCAGGGAGGGCCCCATCTCCATCTAAAGACCTCCTTCACCCCCACTCCCAGGGGTCTCACTGCCTGTTTCACTCACAAGGCACTGAGGTTTTCATGCTCCTGACAGCCAGTGTCTTTAGTGTGGAGCTGCCTTGTCCCAGCAGTTAGATCAAGGAACCTTTGGTCCATCCCCTGCCACCCTCTAGGCCATCTCAAAGCATGGTCCAGAATATGATTGCTGTTGCTGTCTTATTTTGAAAACAGTCTTGCTCTGCATCCAAGTCACAGGCATAGAAATCACCAGGCCCATCCTACTGCTCTCTCCTAATGTCATTTGGTATTAATTCTGAACTCCCAACTGAACAACTTGTAAATTTTCAGGCCTGACTGATATTGCATACACCCTGTGGTGGAACATCAAAGAAACCACAGCACGTCTCTTAGACTCAACTGCAAAGGTGAAATTTTCTTCCTCTGTTTGAACCCACACTGGATAATGGCAATGTAAGTGGCCCAGCTTTGTTCACTGATTGGCCTTGTTCCTGGGTCAGGTTGTAGGTGTCCTTCTAGGTGTTCCTGGATGTGGGTTTATGTGGGTGATGTAGGAATGTTCTTATGTTTTCTTACAGGAACCTCAGTGGACTCCTCAAAGACAATTGCTTTTTAATGATATTGGACCCCATGGGATTGTTCAAAAGTCTTGCTTTTATCAGAAATACATCCATAATCTGACCTGTTCTGCACAATCTGAGACCAAGTGATAGAAAAAAATCAGGTCTTTTTCTCAATTCTTTAATTAAAATGTTAGTAGGAAGGAAACCCAGGAAAAAAATCATGGCCTCTCTTATTTTAGCTATTACTTAGGATAACAAAGTGGATGGTGAATTGGAATAGACTCAAATCTTTGTTCTGATACTACCTAGCTGAATGACCATAAACAAGTCATCTCAAGTTCTGAAGTCACAATTTCTTCCTTTATAAAATGAAAGACAACACTAAATAAGCCAACTCCACATACTGCTCTGGCTCTAACTTTCTAGGCAGACATGGAATGCAATCTCAAAGGCTTAGAGAGGAATGGATTGCTCCAGTTTAGTGGAAAATTTGGACATAGCTAATATAAATATCGAGTAGAAATTGGGAATTCATGAGGTGATGCCCTTCATTTCGTCCTATAAAATGTATTCTCATGAATGGGAGTCCCATATGCAATGCTATCATGCAAGGCAAGTAAAAGAGAAAACAGCAGGAGATACAAAAATAGCAAGGTGCTTATTCCACATAGTCAGAATAGACAGTGTCAAGCACTTTTTACACAGTATCACATTATAATCTTCACAAAATCTCTACCGTAGGTATTATTATCCCCATTTTACAGTTGAGAAACCTGAATCCTAGGAAAGCTAAGTAAATTTCTTAAGGTTACCTGACTAATCATAAATTGTGTATCTCAGGTTAAATCCAAATCTTTCTGATTCCATGGCTCTATTCCTCAACTTTATGCAGACTCACCCAAACCAAATCAAAACATACAAACAATGATAACAAAAAAAAAATCTCTCATATTTACTACAAGCATTAATGCAAATGATTCTGCAGAGGATTCTGAATGATGAGCAGGAAGAAGGAAATGTTGACTCATATCTGTAGAAGGGAAGATTCCTGGAGAATATGGTCTTTCAAGAGCATTTTCCAAGTCTCTACTACCTCTGCCTCATTATTGCTGAAGGATGAATCTTCCAGAGGAATCACTTCATCATCCTGACTAGAAGGCAATGACTGACTAAAGAGAGTGTATCACAGCCCAGCCCATTTGCCTCTGAGCCAGACAAACTCTGAGGTGCAATTTACACTTCAGAACTACCCGTTAGTTTAGATTGAGGCTGGACTTCTCCCGAAACAACTTTCCCCAGCTCCTTCCTCTGTACTCTCCTGCTTTCCAAATCTTTTACTGACTTCACCTTAGAGCACTCCCTCACTACATCACTTACACAAGAATCTCTGCTTAAACCTGCTCATAGGGAACCTGAGTTTAGACATCTGAGAAATGCAAAGTTCTCATAATTCAGTCTAGAGAGAATAATGTCTGTAGATATAGATTTTGACACAACTGTGCAAATATATAATAACTGTAGACTTTTAAATTTTGACATAGAGTTAGAAAATGAGTATCTAAAAATTCGTTTGTCAAAAGGCATCGCCCAGTTCTTTTTTTTTTTAATTTGGCTTTAAAAAAAAATTTTAAATATATTTTTATTGAAGTGTATCATTCATATATGACTGTGCATAAATAATAAGTGCATAGTAAAGATTGTGAACTTACAAAATAAACATACATAACATCATACAGGGGTCTTATACACCACCCTTCCACCAACATGTTGCATTGTTGGGAAACATTTGTTACAAACTATGCAAGAGCATTGTCAAAATATTACTATGCACCCAGTTCTTTTGACCCCTCCAAGTTTGACTTCTAGCATTTTGGGCCCTGAATACCTGGTAGACCTGATTACCATCTGCATTTGCAGTCCTTGGAAGCCCTGCAGAGCCAGCACCTATAATTGGCATGACATTTCTTGCAGGCATGAATAGATTGTCATTGAGAGAGGCAGATGACAGTGAAAACGAGTCACCTGCAAGCTACCAAAAAGGAGCTGACTCCAGAACAGATTAGACACGATGTCTCCTGATTTTGTGTCCAGAAATATTGATGGATGATCTAGAAAGACATTTAAATAATCATTGGCTCTGGCTGCCAATGTGCAAAGTGAAGGAAATGTTATCACATTTTTTTTAAATTTCTTGTAAAGTTTAAACTAAGTAGCATAAATGAGAAGAGTCTCATAAATGCTAAAGGTTTCCAAATCAATTAACTGCTCATGAGAGAAACCAAGATCTCCAGCCTCAGGGACCACAGGGTGGTGAAACAGAGAGGTCAGCCCAGTGAGATGCTGTAACAGCTCCACCTACGTTCTGTGCTCTGGAAACTCAGGCTCACAGGGCTGTACACACACTGCCTACAGCAAGCAATAGATGTCAGTGCTCAGACACTTCTAACAGAAAATGAAGGGCCTGCAGGTGAGACAGACAGAGGAAGGAGGTGGAAACAACTTGGTCTGGCCCATGTATAGTACACTGGACTTGGAGCCAAGAGATGTGTCTGATACTGATACAGTCTAGCTTTAGTCAAGGATGCAAGTCCTTAGATTTCTCTTGTTGTTTTAGTTTTTCTCCTGTCTATAAAATAGGAAATAATGACTGTAAAACAAAGTGAATTAAGATGATCACAAGTAAGATTTATTTTTATTTTCCCCCACTTCTCATTGTTTCATTATCTACCACTCAGCACGTTATACTTTATGCTGACCATAAAATCTGCATTGGAGCCACTGCTTGCCTGTGTCAGTGTCTATTCAGATATAAAACAAGATACCTTTGGGCATTAATGAGCAATGGAGGCTACAGTAAAGTTTTATAGAGAGAGAGATGACAGTGATGAGATTGTTTACGTAGCATATTACTCAGCAAAGAAACCTACCGCATAGCTACTCTGTAAAACGGCCTTTATTTACTACTTTAAAAAGTAATTCTAAGTGCAACATGGGAGATTTGGGGGAACCTGGAATTGTCCTGCATGACATTGCAATGATGGATACAAGCCATTATACATTTTGTCAAAACCTATAAAATTGTGTGGTGCAAAGTGTAAACTATAATGTAAACTATAGTCCACGGTTAGTAGCAATGCTTCAATATGTGTTCTTCCATTGTAACAAATGTACCACACTAATGAGAGATGTTGTGAATGGGGGAAAGGGTGGGAAGAGGTGGGGCTGGTATATGGGAATCCCCTATATTTTTTTTTATGTAACATTTATGTAATCTAAAGCTTCCTTAAAAATAAAAATATACCAAAAAGTAATTCTAAAAGAAAAACTCTAAAAATGTCAAAACCCCCTGGAACTCCAAGGGAGAAAGCAGAAAGCAAAATAAATCAATTGTAAATGACAGAATGAGGCAAGGTAGGAACGGTTTTCTCATGTCCAGAGAGATGTCATGGTTTTTCATGTCAGAAGTGTGTCCTTTTCAAAATGTGTCAAGCCATTTAAGCTGTTTTATGAACATGACTGAATTTAAAGCAAGTGCCTTTTACTGACCAGATACTCCCTCTTTGATACATGATTGTCTAACACTCACATCTACCCCATCCTTTCTCGCATTAGCCATTTGGCAGGGGTAGGTGCTCACTTCCCAAAAAGTGAGTTATACAACTCCAACATGCTGAAGAAAGAGCAGTCTGCACTCCTGACCCCTCCCACAACATGTATTTTGCATTGCCATATGTTTGAATAATTCTTTATATATATTCTAAGATCTCATCTAGGCTTATGTTTGATTTTTAATGTATGCCTAGAAGACATAGGAGGAAATAGACTAGGCACTCAATGTATACATCCCTCAAAAATGCAATTCAATAAACATTTAGGATAATTTATTGTTTTATTTAATTTTCATAAACTATTTTCATGTATGTGTGCTCTATCTTAACAATACATATTTAATAACACATATTTATGAAGGGGCTTTGGAAAGAGAAAGAGAGGTGAATAGGATCCATCAATGTCCTCACAGTTTTCAGTAAATATGATACCACAATCACAAAAATAATTGTAACGTGTGGAAAGTTATTTATATCTCACCCACTTTCAGAAGCAACTTTGAGACTGTTTACAAAATGTCCAATGACTGCATGAGACATTTGTTGCAGGGAGTAAATAAGAGTAAATTTTCATTCTTTTTATATTTCCAGAATTAAGGACAGTACCTAGCACAGACACTGAGACTTAGGAAGGTTTTACTGTGAACTGTCACTGGGCATACTCTGTGTCCATACAGTATGCAGCGAGGAACCCAAACATTTACCAACAAAACTTCTGTCCTACATGGATGAACCTTGAAGACATTATGTTGAGTGAAATAAGCCAGACACAAAAGGACAAATATTGTATGGTCTCACTAATATGAACTAAATACAATGAGTAAACTCATGGAGTTAAACTCTATACTTTAGAGTCTAGAGTATAGGTTACTAGGAGAGAGAATGTGGGGTTGAGAAGAGGGGGTTATGCTGACTGTATGTAGAATGTTTAATAAAGTGGATTGTAAATGTTGGAAAATGGATAGAGTTGATGTAACATATTTGA
>PVKH010039870.1:0-11132 GCA_004027955.1 Chaetophractus vellerosus | reverse complement strand
GGCCCAGATGGCACATGGGAAGGCCCAAGACTCCAGTCTCTGGAAGTACCCCTACAAACTCCAACATGATATATAGGTTTGAATAGAAGGGACTGATGGACCATGTGCAGGAAGGACATATTTGAGTCCAACTCTGTCACTCTCAGGAGCACAGATTCTAAAGTGGGGCCCACTGATAAGGCACCAAACTCTGGAGCTATCTTCCCTGATACCTGGATGTCTCCAGAGCCCTCAGGAGACCCTCTATTTAGGGTGATATCCACATTGGAAGCCTATGAGGTCTTACTGATATGTACATTAGCGTTATCTCTGGGATGACCTCCTGACTCACTTTGCAGTCTCTTAGCCATATGAACACATTTGTCTTTACCTTTTCCCCCTTTTATTCAAGTTCTTTTTCCAGTCATATTGCTAGTTGGCACTAGGTAGTAATCCCTCATTGCCAGGGAGGCTCATCCCTGGGAGTCATGTCCCATGCTGAGAGGAACATAATGCATTCATATGCTGAGATTGGTTTAGAGAGAGGCAACATTTGAACAACAAGGAGGTTCTCAAGAGGCAACCCTTAGGCTAAGTTTCAGTTTCAAGAGCAAAGACTCATAAGGCTAGTCATCAATAACAAGAGCCCTTCAGTGGATCATCCTCCTTAGCCAGACACTGCCCTTGCAATTGGGGAACTGTTGCTGGTCCCTTGGAGAATGTGGCAGAGTGCTCTAGGATGGGAATTCAGCATTCTCATTTATTTAGTGATTCTCCACCCACTGTGCCCATGCCCCAGGAGCATTTGAAAAATTTTATATACTTTTCATGTATGTTCAGGTGAACTTTCTCCCATGAAACCCCCATCCCTGATGTCCCCCACTGATGATCCTCTCCCACCCCAGTTGTAACCCTTCTGTGATCCAAAGCTTCTTTAAAGATGAAGCCAAAACAATTGCCAAATACAATTAATAGGAAAATGAGATAATAATGATAAGTTTAAATGTAAGAGATAAAATACTTGAAACTATAAAAAAATAAAAATTAAATTAAATTAAAGGAATGGGATATTCAAATAATGGGAAAAAGAAATTTTAAAAAACCTTTTTTTGACATTGTGCCTTTTATCACTGCAATTTTGGGTGCCCAGTCTGTACTGGGGCTCCTTCCCCCTCTCACTCCACAGTGTCTCACTATTTTTCACTTAATTTTCAAAGAAGTTTAAGTCACAGCAAAGTCACACACAGAATACAAAAGACTCTCATATAGCCAACCTCTTCCCCCTTTCCTCACCCCATATTAAAACTTTTTTGTATGTGGATGGTAGGATTGTTATAACTGTTATACAGATAGTGAAACATAGATACTAAACATTATCAATGTTTTACAGTATAGTTTTCATTTTAGACCACACAATATTATACATTTTGATGATATTAACTATGTCCTGTGTCCATCACTGTATGGTAATGAAGAACATTACCACTGACCACTAAAAACCCCCTATTTGATGTATTCTGTTCCTCCTTCCCCATCCCCCCAGGACCCATGACAATCCCCTGACTTGACTCATTGGATGACAAGATTCATAGCTACATGCAACAAGAGGTCATGACACACTGGTTTGTCCTTACCTATAAGGAAAAGCCCTTGCTCATAAGAGACACCCATCTGTCCATTTCTAGACAAGTCAGTCCTCCCAAAGATGGGACTCCATCTCCTTCCTGCTCATTGTGTGGTACAACACATTATGACAGGATAAACACTCAGACACTCCCTAGAAGCCTGCTCCAGATGCCCTCTGTCCCAAATGCCCCCAACCAATATCCTAAACCAGTGATACTTCCTTGTCATATTGCCATAAGAGCATTCCCACCTCTGCACATTCAACCTCATACCCACATGGTTTCTATTTCTTGATATTCTTGCACATTTATTTATTTATTAAGCTGTTTTATTGACTTATATTCAGAAACCATACAATCTATCCAAAGTGTGTAATTAATGGCTTTTAATATAATATTGATTTATCACCAGTGTTCTTCATTTATCACCACAAAAAATTTTTAGAATAATTTCATTACTCCAGAGAAAAACTCCACACCCCTTAGCAGTCACCTCTCAATCCCACAATCCTTCCCTAGCCCCACATAACCACTAATATAATTTAATCTTTATAAATTGATTTAGATTTACATTTTATAAAAATAGAATACCACACAATTAGAAATTTTTAAAAAACTGCAGATATCTAGGGGTCAACATTGAAACAAAAAATTTTTTCAAAGGAGGAGATAAATAATAAGAGCTATCATTTATTGAGACTTTACTGCAGGAATGGAATTTTCTGCACATTGCTTTATTTCACCTTTAGAGCAAATATCACAGCAAATAAATTCCAGAGCTAAGATTCGATTTCAGATAAGCCTTTGTGAGCATATACTCTTCCCAATCATATATTATTTCTTATTATATAATGGCTTTATTTTGCAACCACCCCTTCCCAACCTAAATAAAGAGAATATGACTTCATTTTTGAAGGATATGGACATTTTAAACTGTGAAGAAAAGAGAAAGACTATTAACCAAAGAGATGGCCATTAATAGACTATGAAACACATAGTGATTTGAAATTGCTTCTAGATTGCGTAACTAGCAAAATAAGCTTAAATAATAATTGACTGTTTTCCTTATATCAAATTATAAGGCACTGGATAACTGAAGGATTCTTGCTTCTATTGATAAATTCTCATTACTTTTATGTATAGACACTACTTCCTTAGCTCTTACTTTGAAATGGACTTACTTTGGATGGGCTTACCTATAAGAGTTAAAGTAACTCTACACTAGGAAAATATTTTAGGACCTTCATAAAATTTAGAATGTTTGAGCATGAAACTGGAAGAGTTGCCTTGACCGATTCCTTAGCTATGTCCATACCTCCCTTAGAAAGCCAGAATACCCACCACATTTAAACTGAGGGAATTAAAGAATTACAATTAAGCTCCAGACTTGCAGGGGCTGGACCCTATTGGGCCTAATGTCAAGGTATTCAGGGAGAGTTCTGCTGCCACTCAAAAGTAAGAAGGTTTGCTTTATACCCCAGCCATCAAAAAGACCCTGACAATATTCCAATTCTTGGAGAGGGTGGGGTTGATGCCCTATTGTTTGCGGAAAGCAGGATGTTAACCGCATCTACAACAGGGGCTTGCAAGGGGGGCAAGTGAAAGAACACATGAGGAAAAGTATAATGATTCATACTAGGCAGCAACATTGTGGCAGACAATGTCCCTGCTTTCTGGCTGACCCATTGGTTTTTATTAGCACAGATGATCTCATCTTTTAGCATGCAACAGTGAGGATAACATTGATACAATAGTGAGAATAACATGTTGTTCATATTTTATAACATATTATATTATTATTCCTCAAATGTCCTAGGCCCCAGGATTGTTTAGAGAACATTTTCTGCAAGCTCATTCTATCAGCTACTTTTGGACACAGGCCTAAGGAAAACATGGGAACTGCAGCTGCCTCACTGGTGTCAGCAGCCAGCTACCTGCAGTTGGCTGGGGCCAAGGCCATCACCCAAATTATATCACCCCTGAGGGTGATGGCTTTGGAAACAGAAGGGTACACTGCAACTATATACCATAACAGCAACATATACATAGCAACAAAAAAGAAATATACATCTCATCCCAATGAGGGTGCCCCCAAATCCCCATGTATGTTGCCCTGTCTAATTAGCAGGAAAGTATGGCTGCCCATGGGGTCCACAGACCCACAAGTATCCCTCAGGCAGCCAGTTCATGGGTTTTGTATCTGTATATGGTAGACTATTCCACCAATGGAAGCCACCTGTAACATTCTAAGTAACATTATACATATATATGGGGATCTTCCCAGCTAGCCAGCGGGCATCCCTCTTTTGTTCAATACATTAGGTGTGATGCTACAGTACTTCACATGCTCAGTGGGAAGCCAGCCCCATCTGTTATATAAAGCATAGCCAACCTGTGGCCTGGCTGGGTCCATATCCTGGTGCAAAAAGCATTCTATGTGGCAAGGGATGGCTTCCCACTCTGGGGTTGTTTGGTCAGCTGTCTCCAGTGAGATCCTATTGTCCCAAGTGGCAGGGGCAATGTGTCATGTGAGGTCTCCCTCTGTACTGTTCAGGAGTTCCATACACACTCAAAAGTGAGACACATTGAACACTCGTGAGGACTGTCATGTCACACCCTCAACCTGTATCAAAATGGGGGAACTCATTATGGGCCAGAGAGCCAATATAAAAGTCTCCTTCAGAATTGTTGCTGCAGTTGACACTGTTGCTTCTACCTGCAAGTGCTAAACATTGGTTATTCAAGGTGTGATTGACAGCTTCCTTTGTAATCCTGCTCCCTAGGGAGCAATAAGAGTGAGCCACCTTACATGGGGTGTGTAATGGTTTGAGTTTGATTTAATTATGAATTCCAAAAATATAGATTAGGTTATGTTTGTAAGCTGGTCTGTTCATCTGGGCATGATTGAGTTGTGAGTAGGGCGTTAACTGCCATGTCAGTGAGACGTTGAGCCCTGCCCCTCAGTGGGCGTGGTCTCAAGTAAAAAAGCAGACTGAAAAAAGGAGATGGAGAGAAGCAGATTGAGAGCAGAGCTTTGGAGGAGACTTGAAAAGCAGTTCTGATGCTGGAGTGAGCCGTTCGCCCGATAGTCTACAGCTGGCCTTGTGGAGAGATGCAAAGCAGACAAAGCCTCATCATCTACAGCTGAACTTGTGAAGGAAACAGAAGCTAAGCCCGGAGAGAAACGCATCCCCGGGAACAGAGGAACCTGGAAGCCTGAACCCTGGAGACGTCGGCAGCCATCTTCCTCCAACTCGTGGACTCTGGTATGGGAAGAAATTTATGCTTTGTGGCCTGGTAACTGTGAGCTTCTACCCCAAATAAATACCCTTTATAAAGACCGACCAATCTTTGGTATATTTCAAAAGGCACGCCTGTGGCTGACCAAAACAGGGTGGTTTCAAGGTCCAAGGCCATACCATGGTTTTAGTTTCTCTGCCATGGAGCACTGTTACAGCAGGTAACAGAATATGTCCCTGTGGCCCCATATGGGGTTTTAGTAAGGGGTCTTTTGTTGTAATTTGCAACAGAATCGGGGCCACTGCTCTATGCAATAGAGCTTCTATGGGCCTTCCTCCACCCTGTTGGGGTGCTCATTTAATTGCTGCACCAGAGTCCACAGCCTCTTGCACCACTTGTGCAGAAACAGCCCAACTATCAGTACAAAAAGTTAAAGGGCTTTTTTATTTTTTCCTACAACAAGCCAGACAGCGTGCAAATCAGCCCACTGGCTACTTTGACTAAAGCCCATTTCACACCATATGGTGTAAGCCCTAAGCTAGATGGTCATAGCTATCCACCAAGCAGACTGGCCTTGACTGGCCTTGTCTTGCACACCATGCAGACTCTGGGACTGTCCCCCTATCTCCAAAGGGGAACTGTGTATCCTGGATGGGGGTCACCCCTTCCCCAGGGCTTAATGCTTCTGCATATATCAGGGATCCCAAAACCTGCCACAGTTCTCTAGAGGATTGGAAGCAAAAGCATGTTGCTGCTCCAAATACACACCCCACTCAGCAAGGACTGCTGTCTAAGCCACCCCACCATGAGGCAGGGCCACCCAGCCTTTGATGGAGTAGGTGGTGAATATTTTCACAGACGCCCCTCCATTTCAGTACTCAGAGCCACTGTGCTGCCATCCCCCAGGCTGCTTGGCTCTTCATACTGTGTCATGCTGCTTTATGCCACTGGCACTCCACACTGCTCACACAGTTCACACTGTTCTACAGTGCTGGTGCCCCATGCTGCTCACACAGTTCATGCTGCTCTGTGCACCTGGGGCTCCACTCTGCTCACACAGTTCACACTGCTCTACACTGCTGGTGCTCCATGCTGCTCATGCAGTTCATGCTGCTCTGTGCACCTGGGGATCCACACTGCTCATGTTGCTCATGCTGTTCTATTTCCCACAACTCACTCACTTGATTCAGTGTTTTTTTGTGTGGTATCCTGAAGCAAGGACAGGGATACCCATCCTACCCAGGCAGCTGCCTCATGCAGCTTCATATCACTCAACAGGGCTCAGCCTGCTGCAGAGAACCCTGTAAAGCCACTGGTGTGTTATCTGGGATCTCTGCAGGACAGGCACACCAGCTGGACAGCCACTCTGACACCGGGGTCCACATACAGGTGGGTGTCCACCCAGGGCCCATTCACCCTACCTCCTCCTCAGCAGGTGCTGTGGGTGTGTGGGGTGACATCCTGCTGACTACACCAATTATTAACCACATCCACAACAGGGGCTTGTGGGGGGCACACAAAAGAACACATGAGGAGAAGTATAACAGTTCATACTAGGCAGCAGCTGTGTGGCAGACAATCTCCCCACTTTCTAGCTGACCCTTTGGTTTTTATTAGCACAGATGATCTCATCTTTTGGCATGCAACAGTGAGGATAACATATTGATACAATAGTGAGAATAACATGTTGATCAGATTATATATCATACTATATTATTATTCCTCAGATGTCCTCAGCCCCTGCGTTGTTTAGAGAACATTTGCTGCAAGCTTGTTCTATCAGCTCCTTTTGGACAGAGGTCCAAGGAAAACATGGGAACTGCAGCTACTTCACTGGCACCAGTAGTCAGCTACCTGCAGCTGGCCAGAGCTGAAGCCATCACCTGAATTGACCATCCTCACACAGGACCAGTGTCCAGGTGTTTAGAAATAGTGGGACTGCCACCGAAGCAGGCCCTGATGACAAAGCATCTATCTACAGATGACTCAGACATTCAAATCTCTTGGATTTCAAACTTGCTTGAGAAACTTGGTCTAGTTTTTCTTCCAATTCCTCTCCTCTGTAATTGAAAAGTATATTCTGTGCCTTCTCCACCATTGTATTTTAGAATTAGATAACTTTTCAAGGTTTCAAAGATCCACAGACTAGAGAGAAATTTACCCCAGGATTGACCATACCCAGAACTGATTTTTCTTTGCTTTTTAATTTTTTTAAATAACTAATTTAAAGAAGCTTTAGATAACATAAATGTTATATAAAAAATGTAAGGGATTTCCATATGCCCCACTCCCATCTCCTCCCATACTTTCCCACATAAACAACATCTTCATTAGTGTGGTACATTTGTTACAGTTGATGAACCTGTTGCAGGATATCCTTTAGGTTCTTGGCTAAGTTACATAAAAGAGTTTAAGAACATGCCAGTTTAGTTAGGCCAGTCATTT
Organism: Chaetophractus vellerosus; assembly: GCA_004027955.1. Lineage (NCBI taxonomy): Eukaryota > Metazoa > Chordata > Mammalia > Cingulata > Chlamyphoridae > Chaetophractus > Chaetophractus vellerosus. Next base: position 3,843 of record PVKH010039870.1, on the reverse strand, counting down.
ATTAAGGAAATGAGAGAAGAGAATAGAAATGAGAGAAAAAAACAGATTATGCATTCCATGTATACTTGTGGGCTGGTCCAGGCAGAAAAGAAGAAAAAAGAGATGATTTAACTTCTGCACTTGATTTTTAAACCATTAATTATTCCTCCAACATGCTAATGTTTGAGAGAGGGGTCCCACTTGTTTGCTGTTTTGATTGATTACTCTACCCATCAGTTTCCTGGGGAGGGGACACAATGATAAGGCCCCTTGAGAACATCTGAGGCTTTTCCTTCATCCTGGATGAAACCTTATTCTAAATGGGGACTCTTGCAGGTTCTTCCAGCTGCTTTCTTGTAGGGGGTGGCACCTTTCTCTCAGAGGATTTCCAGGTGGAATTCTATGGCCATATGTTTCACAGCCATGTTTTTCTGTCAGGTCCCAGATTCATCTTTTCATTCCCTAAACTAGCCTGCCTCAACTCTCCCTTCAGAGGGTTTATACCCTTATTCTTAAGGGGGTGCTGATGGGTGATGGTCATTCTTTTGTAATTACTTCCTGCTGATTAGGGGCAGTAGGTCCTAACTCACAAGGTATAAAACCCTCTTGCTACTCTATTGTGGTTGGAGGAAGATGAATCTGGCACCATGGGTGGAGCTTGATGAAATCTCCATATGGCCAACAAGGAGTTGATTCTGGAAAAAAAATACTTAATTAGAATTTTGAAGATATTTGGTCCCACTAAAAGAATATTGGACCACAAGAGCAGGAAAGGCCAGGTGCCTGCACAGGCTGCATCCTCCCAAAGTTGGTGGGCTTCATTTTGCACGTTTTGAATGCTGTTTAGGACTATTTCAGAGTGATTTGTATAGAGACAGCATTCCTCCTTAAGGAACAGGCATGTTTCCTCTTTTGCTGCTGTTAACATGTTAAGTACCCTGTGATTTTGCAGCACCACAGTGGCAAGAAAGTCCATTTGCTGTCTTAGAACTTCTAAGACATAACTAATTTCTTTTTTGCTGTTAGTTAGCTCTAGGAAGAGATTGTAATAGATAATGGGGTTACATATAAATTGCCAATCCCAGTTTTGCATGGTGATGGTTACGCCTAAAACAGCTAAGAGGGGGATGAGAAGAGGCATTGCCCTTTATAGGGAGAAACTACAGGAAATGAAAACAGACAAGATTTCTTAAGAGGTGTCTGACTTGCCCTCCCCCAAGCAATAGGCATTGGACTAGAGTTAGAGGGCACAGCTGGCTTTAACACAGACACTACTTAGCTTTGTCTCTTGAAGAGGTATTTCAGGCTGTCCAATAACTGGCATTCCTATGTCCTGTCAGGTGTTTCTGGTGAGCTGGCTCTTCCTTGGGCTGCTGGCATCACTCAAGATAAGTGCACCCAGCTGGCAATTCCTTTAACTTTAATAGCTGTGGGAGTGAGTAAAACCACAGAATAAGTTCCCTTCCATTTTGGCTCTAATTGAGGGTGAGGCCTCTTCACCTGCTGGTCTTGATCAGACCTTGGTCTCCAGGTCCTGGGTGAGGAAATGTTTCCCACATACTATCTTGAAGGGACTGAGCTGAAGTGGGCCCTAGCCATCTCATTTGCTCTTTCCCTTCTGTTGGGAAAATGCTTAGCCCTGGCAGGATGATATGTGGGTTTGCCAGTCTTCCCCAGGGAATGAGTGGGACAGGTTCTGGAATAAGGGCTAGGAGGGAGACCTCGGTTAAGCCTGTCTTTCGCCTGGTGTGGGGTGAAGACTGTAAGAGTTCGCCCACAAGTTAATTTGGTAGCTTGCTCAGTTAAGAGGACTGTTGACCTCACTGCTCTCAGGCAAGGTGGCCATTCCTGTGCTGTGTTATCCAAAGACTGGGAGAAATAAGCTACTGGTTGAGAAATCTCATCCAGATTTTGGACTAACACACATAGATTGGTAGGGGACTAGTAGGCTATTCTCCAAGACCTTTTAAACCATGGGCTGGAGGCCTTTACCAGCTTCCTCCTTGAGGGTTTACTACTATCTATGAGGGTAGGGCTAGTTGCTATTGTAAGTAATAGAAACTAGGGGAACCTGGAGGGCCCTTCTGGGTATCCTGGTCTCCTAGACAATAGGATTTACTTTACTATTGATTTCCTGAGAAATAGCTGCTGATGAGACACCCAATTCCTTGTCTAGAACCATGGTTAGAGTTCAACATTCTTCCCTTGAGCACTGGGCTACAGGCACCTTAAAAGTTTTATCTTTTCCTACTAGTTGGATGTATGCCCCTAGAATATGAAGTAAATCCTGTCCCAGGAAGGGAGTGGGGTATTCATGGAAAATTAAAAATTGATGGCTTATGATCAGGTTTACTATTTGGCAGAGGAGAGGTTCAGTAAAGGCTCTAATTTTAGATTTACTGTCAGCATCTGCTACTCAACAGGTTCAGGGGAAGGGAGGTTTGGCATGACAGGTCAGAACTGAATAGGTGGCTCCTGTATCAATTAAAAATCAATCTCCTTACCTGCCATGTCAAAGATCACCTGAGGCTCCTTTTGTTCAATGTTCCACAGAGTTGTCCTTTTTGCACTGGGCCCTCTCAGTCCTTCTGGTGGCCATTGCCATTAGGGCCCTTGGCCATGCTCCACTTTCCCTTCAGTTTTGGTACACTCTTAATACAAATGGCCTGTTTTACTACATTGAGGGCAGGGACCTGGGGGCTCCTTATGGAGTTGAGGTGGTATAGGGCAGTCTCTCTTCCTGTGGCCAAGCTTTCCACAGTTGAAGCAGGATCTTGATGTTCTGGAGCCTAATCCTGGGTGACCCTGAGGTGGCTGGCTGCTGCCTATGGTAACAGACATAGGTTATCTCCTTACCTTCCACTCCTTGAGGACCTCACAGTTGTCAAAAACAGAAAAAAAACTGCTTCTAAAGGAGAAAATCACTCTGTTTTTTACATTGAGCTAAATCCGGCATGGAGAAAGAAACATACATTATAATTGCTTCTGCTTCTTTATTTGTTACTTCCTTTATTGGGTAGGGGCCTTTCTTGGGCCCCTGGTAGGGTGAAAAGACGTTCCACTTCCAGTGACCCCTGCTGAACCAGCTATGGCATATGAAACAGGGGTGGTTTCACTTCCTGAGCATAACACAACATGCAAGATTGATTTAAACTCATGTCCTGATATAGAATCATAAAGAATTGGACATATGGTATCTCTGACTCCTTCCCTTCTCTTTTAACAAGAAGTTTAACTGCAAAATAGGGTCATAAGCTAGAGTGATTTTTAACAGGCCATTTTTGGCCAATTTCAAAGTCTAAGAGAAAAGAAGCACTTCAGTATTAACCAAGCAACTAACACAAACAATTTCATTAGTCAGCTGACCTGGCATTCCAGAATGCAAGTCTGACTAAAACTTTCACTCCTCCAAACCAAAGCCCCCAAAATAGACATTGACAGCTTGGGGGTCATGTAAGTTTTGGAAGATGTTTGGAACCACTGCTCTGTTCTCAGCATTCTGAGAATTCAGAGCCCTGCCAGCAGGCATCCCCATAGCTGAACTAGATCTTGGGAGATATCTGAACCCAGTATCCAGACTAAAGGCCCCAAGCTAGGTTTGTGGGATACAATGGGAGCAGTTACCTCCTAACTGAAGTCCCTAGAACATGAGATTCTTAGGTCTTGGGAGATGCCTGAAGTAGAAATTCAGCTCAAAGCCCCCTAGCCCTGGATTTCCCTTTTTCCCCCATATATTCTTACCAAGGTCTTAGGAAGCAATTTTGCTTTAGGCTCTACCTGGGAGTTTCACAGCTAAAACAGACATTAAACCCATTAAGAGATTAAAGATTGATTGTTCCAGCCAACATGCCTTGGGGGCCCTGA
>PVKH010039869.1:0-11135 GCA_004027955.1 Chaetophractus vellerosus | reverse complement strand
ATTTTCCATAAAAATACAATCAAATGTTTTATAACCCAGAGTTAGGATATCCTATTTTATTATTCAAATATTTTATATGTCCCCCAGTAGCATTTTAAAATTTTATCCTTAGAGATCGTTTACCTGTCTTGAACTTGTGTTCTATAAGTTAAGCTGAAGAGGGCAGTGAAGCAAAGATGAAAGAGAATGATGTTCTAAAAAACCAAAACCAAGCCATGACCTCTATCATATCCTTTCTCACTCTATTAGTCAACCACTTACGGTGAAAATGATGGCAGAAGGAAAGGGAAAGATAGGGCAACTAATAGTTCCTTTCCTTCAGTCTTTCCTTATTCACCACTAAACAAAATCATAGTGTTGGACAAATGTGAACATATCAAAAAGCAAAATAAAAACAGTTGTGTTAGTTTTGTGCAAGTTTTCAACTATTCTGGTAAGAACAAAGCACTTGTGCAATAAATGAGTTACAAAATATGATTTATGTAATTTATTGATTCTACATATGAGTTAAATACTCATATTTAAAGGTGACACTGTACAGTATAATGAACAGCAAAATTCATGCAAATAACTTAAATTTTAAATTTTGCTTTACTTATGATGGCATTAACTAGTAAGCAGGGGAGCAGTTATAGCTCAGTTGGTTGAGCACATGCTTCCTATATACATGGTCCTGAGTTCAATCCCTGGTATCTCCTCAAAAAAATTTTTTAAAGTAGTAGGCAAAAAAAAAAAAATACCACGAAAAGTAGAGATATTGTGGGAGAAAGGAAAAGGCTTTATATTTTAGTATCACTATAATGGTATATATTTTTTGGCTTTTAGAACAAGAGTCTCACTTTTCATTTTGTCCTGAGTCCTGTAAATTACATAGCTGGCCTTGGGGGTGGATTTGTGGTTTTCTATATATATAGAAATAAATATAGATGTAATTGTTTTTATGTACATACTTACACATACATATATAGATAATACATACACAGTATAAATATTCATATATTCCTTAGCTCTGTCCTCTGAGAAGATCTGTAAGTAATGACTACTCAATAGCAATGAGATCCCTAACACCCAGATCTTGGATTCTTTCTTCTTCCTCTTTTTGATTCTTTGCCTTTTAAATTTTTTTTATTTTTTATTTTTTAATAAACACTCAATAAATATTTTTTTACTAAATGACTGGTACAGGCCTAGGTGTTGGTTCACCCATTTCTCCCATCCTTGTTCTTCTCCATCTCACTCAGCATGTAGTAGTTTCCCCACAATTCAAGAAGTTTCTTCTCTTTGTTTTTTTTTTCTTTATATTTTTTACTTATTTTTTATATATCTATATATATTTTTAGGATACATTGATTACATAAGTGTTACCCAGAGATTCCAGGAGTACCCATATGCCACCCCTCCAGCCCTCCCACAACCCCCCCCCCACATACACATCCCTCAGTGTGGCATAACGTCTCTGATAGATATACACATTTTGGGGCTTTGCCATTTTTGATTTTTGTGATAAAAATCTTTATTTTTAGAGAAGTTTTAGATTACAGAAAAGTTACATAAAATGTATAAGGGACTGTTTCAATCACTTCACTTGTAATTGTCAAAAGGGTGAAGAAGCAAATGACTCAGTGGGAGAAAGCACTTACATATCTGATAAGTGTTTAATGCCCATGATATATAACGATATCATACAACTCAACAATAAAAAGATAAACTACCTGATTAAAAAATGGGCAAAAGATATGAAAAGATGTTTGTCCAAGGAAGAAATACAAATGGTGAGGAAACATGAAAAAATATTGACTATCACCAGTAAATACAGAAATGCAAATCAAAACTACAATGACATCATTTCACACCTCTTAGACTGGACACTATTAAACAATCAGAAAACTGTAAATGTTGGAGAGGATGTGGAGAGATAGGAATGTTTATTCACTGTTGGTGGAAATATAGAATGGTACAGCCACTGTGGAGGATTGTTTGACAGTTCTAAGGAAGTTGAATATAGACTAGCCATGGATCCTGGCAATACCATTGCTAGGTATATACCCAGAAGATCTGAGAGTAGTGATATGAGTACACATTGGCACATTGATGCTTAGAGCAGCATTATTTACAGTAGCCAAAAGTTGGAAACAATCCAGGTGTCCATCAACTGAAGACTGGATAAACAAACTGTGGCATATGCATATGATGGACTATTATGCAGCAGTATGAAGAAATGAAGTCATGAAGCATATGACAACATGGATGAAACTGGAAGTCATTATGTTGAGTGAAGCGAACCAGACACAAAAGCACAAATTCTGTATAATTGTGCTATTGTGAACTAAATATATTATGTAAATTCATGGAATTAAAAATTAGAATATAGGCCACCAGAAAGTAGAATGAGAGTAGAGAATGGAAAACTGATAGTTAATATGTGCAGAATTGGTTAAAAGGATGTTTGTAAATCTTTGTAAGTGAAATGAAATGCTGAACATATCATGCTGTTTGTGACTAGCAGAGCTATTATGTAGGTATGACAGTGGTTGAATGAAAAGCCTAAGGGCATTTATATTACTAGAAATAAAGCTCAATAAGTAACTTGGTACTGCATAACATAGTGAAACCTCATGTAAAATATGAATATGGGTGATATTGCATATATGACTGTTTTTTACAAAATATAAACACAAATAAATTAGAGAGAATGAAACAGAATAGCAGCTATGTATGGCAGGGGAAACTGAGATTGAGAGGTGATGAGTTTTGTTTGTTTGGTGGTTGGTTGGTTTTTGTGTTTTAGTATAGTTATTGTTGGAATAATGAAGATGTTCTAAGCATTGTTGTAGTGATGAATGCACAACCATATGATTGTACTGAATGCCTTTGATTGTACATTTTGGATGCATTTATGCTTTATTAATATGTGCCAATAAAATGAGTTTGTTTTAGATAAGTATAGGTGATTTCGGGGAGTTGGAGTAGCTCAGTGGTTGAACACCTGCTTTTCATGTATGATGTCCTGGGTTCAAGCCCCAGTACCTCAAAAAAAAATGTGTGTGAAACAAAATTATAGGTGATTTTAAAAACTGCAAAAACTGTACAGTGGATTCCTATATAACCTCCTCTACTTACACAATTTCCCTTATTATTATCACTTACATTAGTGAGGTACATTTGTTACAATGGATAGACCAATACTGTAGCTTTGCTACTAACCAAAGTCTATAGTTTACATTGTGTTTTACATTTTATGCTGTATAGTTGTATACTTTTACAGAGCATTTTGGGGGTTTTAGAATTATTCTGTATGATACTGCAATGACAGATACATGACCCTATACATATGTCAAAGCTTATGAACTGAGTCTTTTAAGGGTTATATTGGAACCTGCCACCATGGGCAATGCTGCAGCCATTCCTCAGGGCAGGGGTGCACTGTCCTCTTCCTTTACATCTCTCCCAGGCTATCCTTCTTCCTTTTGCCTGCTGAAGTCCCACCTACTTATGAATCCAATCTCATCTCACCCTTCATTTTACTCTACTTGCACACACAGCCTGAGCCCTGGGAATGAAAAGGTCTCATTTTCCAAACAAAAATATCAGGACACACTGTGTCACAATAATATCAAATATTAAATAAAATGGGGATAATCCTTCCAAATGCAAGAAATTTTACCATTATCTTCTACAAAAGTGTAAATACCTGGCACTGGACTACATGAGCAGAATACCAATTTTTTTGTTTGTTTGTTTTATGTTTGGTTGCCATATATACAACTTAAAACCCCCACCTTTTAACTACATTCAAATCTATAACAATACAGCTTATTACATCCACTGTCATGTTACAATCATGACCATCAATTACCAAAACTTTTCCATCATCCTAAATAGAAACTCTGTATATTAAAAGCCTTAACTCTCTGTTCCCTTCCCCCACCTCATTCCTTGGTAACCTAAATTCTAGATTCTTCCTCTATGAATTTGCAAATTGCCTGGTATTTACATGAAAATGTATTGAAAGAGGAAGTATCAGATCCAAGTTTGTTCAAGAGGTATTCCCTAAATCATTCCTTCCTCCCATCCCCAAGGACACCCAAATTACAAAGAAAGGACAATGAATAAAAGGTTAATTAAAGATTATGGTAGTATATTAGCTTTAAGGCTAATCTGTATTAAGATTGAGCTAATAACTTGCCAATATTTTTAAATTTTAAAATGTAAGATACCTGCATTTTGTGTAAAATTCAAAAGGTAGGTGAAGTTATACAGTGAAGTCTCCTTCCCATCTGGTCTCATTTCCTCAACTTTCAACATTCTAGAGATTTTCTATATTATTAAACAGGTTTCGATAGTTTGGTATGTGAGAAACCATGTTAATATTTGTACAGATAAGCCTATTTAATTCTCAGGAGCACTGTAAGACACAGGTAGTGCTATCATTATTCCCAATTTACAAGTGAGGAGTCCTGCTTGAGGACTGAAGTGAACAAGCAACTTTCCAAAAGTCTCTTGCCTGATAAGAGATAGAAAGCCCATGTCCTCAACCCCCCATACACACACCATCTTCATGGGTCATGGATATAATGGGTGTGACTTGTAAAACACTCCCTTTTCCAAGGTCTTGGATGATAATTTTACTATTTCAGTCATTATAAAATCTTGAAGTATGCTTATAACATCCCTTTTTTTGGTGAGGATTTACTTGATTCCAATCAGAAAGGCAACTCCCAAAGATAACATTCCCTAAGGACATGGGACTTACAAGAAGCCATTTTAGGGTGATCAGAGAATCCAGTGCTGTAAAGCCTCCTACCTCACCTACCATCAAATGCATGTCCTTACCCAGGTCCAGCACTTCCCCAGTCAGCAGTAACCTTTAAGGGACTGTGTGTTCACTGGCTAGAGTTGAAATACTGACTAGGTTTCCAACAAATAAAAGCTGCCATTACCAACCCAGAAATGCACATATTCTAATTTGTGAGTTATTTAAGAAAGAACTATCAAACATTAATGCTTTACTCCTTATAGTTTCAAAAATGCTCAGTTATTACCACCTATATTGTACCAGTGAGGAAGCTGACAGGATGAGAGTGAGGTTTCAAGATTATCAGAATAAATATCTGAATCCTATAATCATCTCCAATAACTGACTTTATTTTATTAAAAGTCCTGAACAAATGCAATGCCAGAAGGTCATGGGAGGCTTTCAAGGATGGAATCAGATACAAGAGCCCCCTGAAGGGCCCTTTCCAAGCTGAAATGCTGGTTCCCTCCTGGCACTTTTGAGAAGGCTTGCTCTCTCCTTCACCAGAAGCAGGCAAAACTGTCAGCTCAGGAGCTGCACACCCAGGAACACTTCAAACCCATGGAGAAATGGATACTTTTGTAATTCTGTTGTTTTTAGGTGTGAAAATCCATGCATATGGGCACCAGGCTGCCTGCCCAAAGATGACAGAAACATTCTTGTGCTCAGGGGCTCCTGTACCACTATGTGGAACAACAGAAATGATTCATTTCGGAGGCACTGAAGAGCAGACTGAAACCTGACTGCCTGGGTTCAAACCCCAGCTTCCCCACTCACTAACCATGGGAATTTGCATTACTTACAGCTTTGGTTTCTCAATTTCCTCAACAATAAAGTGACAAAAGTAGAGTAAGCACACACTAAATGTTGGCTACTATTATTATTGTTCCCCAGAAAGTCTAGTCCAATCCAGGGTCCATCCCCTTCTCACAATGTCCTTAGATCATAGTATATATGATAATATTACCCCTTCATCCCAATAGCAACTCTGCTTTCAAACAAGCATATAAAAATGACAGTAAGAAACTATATTTCTCAAACCAAGACTTACATTAACTATTTCATAACATGATGTATGGGAGTTAAAAACCAATAAGCTTTCACTGAATTCACACTCACACTTAAACTAGAAGCTAATTTAAATGGGTAGTTTATACTAACTGATTTCCACAAACAAAAATGCATTCTTATTGTTTGGTATAACCACAGTTAGATGTTCTCTCAAATAAGAGATAAGTATAGGTTTCAGTTTTTAAGATATAGTCTATGTAATTCCACTGATTAGTTTTCATAATATTTCAGATATGTTTTACTATCAAATAATGAGCTACTATTTGCTACCTAGAAAATATAAGGGCCCTGTATGGGATGCCAGCCCAAATTGACAGTGACAAAAAACCTATGTTTACAAGTCTCCTCATGCAGTTTTAGACTATGGACCAGGATATTGTTTTGACTTTTTATTTTTAAAAATGAATGGCCTTTTAATGAAACAGATAAAAGATGGTAAGGGATCCATACAAAAATGGACTGTTTAAATTCAGCAACATGGACTGTGGCTGCAGCTCCAGTTAAGATGTTAACAGCAGGACCAATGCAGGTACTAAGGTTATGAGTTAAAGTGCCAGCTACCCAAAAGGGGAAGTAATAATAATTTGTTATTGCCTGTGCCTCAAATAAAAAAAAACTGGGGAAAATGAAGTCATTTTCACATACTACTGGCATAATGCAGCCTCACTCCTTGGGAATCTTAAATGCATGGGGAATAAAAGTCACCCAAAACATTGTTATAAAAACACAGCTCATAATCCAAGGTCTTCTATTCTTGCTGAAACTCTGTGTGTGCCAAGTGAACTCTTCTTGTGCCCAAACTGATTTTTAATGTCACTAAAGGAACTAAAAAAAATTGGAAAGAGAAAATGTATTGTATTAGAAACCTCCTCATAAAGCCCCCCTACCTGGTCCTTTATTGTCTACTAATGAAAGTTTTGCTTGTTTACTGTTAAGGCAGCATAATCTACCCCTGTCTGTATGAAACAACAAAAGGAAATCTGTAATATGTACTCAGTCTCTTAGCAATCAGTGGTGGAATTTTAATCTCTTGCTATTCACTTTAATGTGTTGTGGTATTTGGCTACTGTGTTCAATGCTCTGACTGCTCAGTTATCACTGAAGATTTGTGGGCAGATTGTATGGTAGAAAGAGCATTGGGGTGGAGCATAGGGTAAATAGAAGGAATGCCCCTTCCTTGAACTGCCTGCAGAAGGGCTGGGAAGGGGAAGGCCAAATTGACAATGGCCCATTCACTCTTATCAGGGGAGAGACCAGCACCAAGAGTGCAATCAGTCTGCTACAAAAGAATTAATTGATAGAACCCTTGATTTACTGTTCTGGGAGCCCCCCACAGGTAAGCACTCACTGTTAATCATTCCATAGGCTAAATATTAGGTAGCCCTTGTCTTTGTGCTGTCCTGCCCTATATAAGCTTTTTTCCCCTCCACTATACAGGTGGCAGTCACTGCCCAATGACTTTCATTGGGACATGTGAGTCAATAAAATAGCATGGCTGCTGCTGGTCTTATGGCTTCCATGTGGATTCTTTGGAATATCAAAAGTATTTGTTCAGCCTTCCCAGGCTCGACTCTCCTGCATTACAATAAATATAATGTAACCCATTGGCCATGGTTAGTAGCACTGTTTCAAAATTTGTACATCAATTGTAACAAATGTACTATCCAGGTGTAAAACACTATTAACAGGGGAGGGGGGAAAGGAGAACATTGTTGGTTATATGGGAAGCCCCTATATAATCTATGTGACTTTTCTGTAACCTAAATCTTCTTTTAAGATAAAATGGAAAAAATAAGACACTGGGGGAATATATGGAAGAAAATATCACCATACATACAAGACAACAGCTCTTTCAGTGGTGAAAGACACAATGTACAAAAATTTTATTATTTCAAATTATTTTAAAATTTGTTGTATTTTATTTTTTAAAGCTATCATTATTTAATTTGCTTATTGATATTATTTGATTATTTTGTTGGCTTCATTTTTGGAGTCTTTGAATCACAGAAGGGTCACAACTGGGGCAGGGGAGGATCATTAATGTGAGCTGATGGTGAAGGGAAATGCATGTGTAGGGGCTCAGCTGGGGCATGTCTCTAAGGCATATGAATATGTTCAAGAGTTCATGGGTCATTGTCACAGATGATGGAGGTCCACACAACAGCTGAAAGAATATTGAATTCCCATCCTGGAGAGCTATTCTCCATTCTCTAATAGGACAGTAAGAAACCCCTGAGTATAGGGCTGTGCCGAGTGAAGGAGGACAGGCCATTAGGCCAGGCCCTTGATATCGATGATTGTACTTATGAACCTTTTCTTGTGAAATTGAAACTTAGGCTAGTATTATATATTACCTGAGTAACCTCCTGAAAGCCTTCTTGCTGCTCAAATACAGCCTCTCTCTAAGCCAAACTCAGCATATAAATGCACTGCCTTTAGGGATATGACTCCAGGGGATGAGCCTTCCTGGTACTTAGGGATTATTACCAAGCAATAACTAACAATGCATCTGGAAAAAGACCTTGATGATAAGGGTGAAATGGTAAATACAAATAAGTTTTTATGATTAAGAGATTTCAAAGTGATTTGGGAGGTCATTCCAGAGGTTATGCTTATGCACTTCTCAGCAGGCTCTCATTGACTACCACAGTAAAGAGTGCCTCAAATAGTGGGACTCCTGAGGGCTCTAGAGATATCCAGAAACTATAAGCAGGGCATATAGCTCAGAAATTTGGAAATCTTTCATTGGGCAATACTTATGAATTTTTGTTCCCCAGTGTAACAGAGTTAGACTAATTTCTAGTTTCCCTATATATGGCTCTTCTGCCCCTTCTTTTAAACCTATAATTAGCAACATATTTGATAAATATATGTCCAAGATACTTAAATATCTGCTCTGACCATGTACAGTTGATACCTGAATCTTAGCACAGTTGCAACACCTACACTCAAGTTCATTGGACCCACTCAGGACAACTACCAAGGTGGTGATGATGGGCAACATCCATCCCAAGGAACAAAGAGTGTCTGCAACTACAAGTGAAATACTTCCATCCATCTGTCCTATGTGATCTAAGACCCCTCTCAATTAGAGGCAGAGTGGACATCACCTTCCCAAACTTTTCAAGATTGGGGAATGAACAATGGACTCAAGTAGGCTTATTATTCTATGATAGACATTGTTATTTTAGCAATGGAAGAACTTTTATCATTGATGTGGAAGTAGAGGCCACTGAGGTACAGAAGGGAGGGAGAGGGAAGAATAATTGTAATATGGGGTATTTGGGGGACACTGGAATTGTCCTACATGACACTGCAATAATGGATACAGGCTGTTATATATTTTGTCATAACCTACAAAATTGTGTGGGACAGAGTGTAAACTACAAAGTAGACTATAGTCCATGGTTGGGAGCAATGCTTCAATATGTGTTCATCAATTGTAGCAAATGTACCAGTCTAATGAAAGATGTTGTTATTGTGGGAAAGTTTGGGAGTGGGAGGGAGTGGGGCATATGAGTATCCCCTATATCATGTAGCATTTATGTAATCTAAAGTTCTTTAAAAATAATTTAAAAATCATAATAAAAACAAAAACAGTGATTTTTTACATGATTGTCAAGCTCTCCTATCTGGACCTCAACAGTCTGATCAACAAATGATGCTGGGAGAACTGGATAGCCATATCCAAAATTAAAAGGACCCCTATCTCACACCTTATACAAGTGGATATTTTAGTGAAAGAAATGTATTGGCATACATATCTATCAGTATAGCTTTATATATCTCACAAGGTTTTCCTAGGAATATTTCCAAAACTATATTCAGAATTTTAAAATCCACTAAAATAAGAAATTAATGAAAAGTGAAATCCTTAATTTCCATTCAGATATAAATTCAAATTTTTAGTAAGAAAACCATGAACATTCTTAATACTCAAGTATTTAAATTTAATTTTTCCCTGCAAAAACAAATTTCTAAAACCAGCTTCTCATTTTTATCTAAGCAGAGATAGTAATAATAAAATGTCCTAGAGAGTACTTTGTGGTCTGTTCACTAACACTGCCTTCCTACATGCTCCATATCACTAATCTGTTTCATTTTTGTTATAACATTAATGTCAATCAGAAATGTTTATATTTTTTCATCATCACATTATTTTTTAAATTTTATTTATAAAATATTTTATATTAATAAAGCATGAATCCACCCAAAGTGTACAATCAATAGTATTTGTTATAATCCATAATTTTGCATTCATCAATTCAATCAGGTTTAGAGCATTTTCATTTTTACAGAAAAAATAAAAAAAAAACCAACCAATCAAGAAAACTCATAACCTCTCAATCTCTCTATGCTTCCCCACGTGTACATACCTGCTTTTCTATTTCCTTCTTTCTAGCATATTTGTAATTATATTTTGTAAAACAGCCATATATGTCTAATTTCACCCATATTTGTATTTTAACTGTGGTTTCACTATGTTATAGGGACCCATGTTACATTACTTACCTTTCCTTCTAGTAATATACATGTCCTCAGATTTTACCTTTTGGCCACTCTCATACCCATATAATAGCTCTGCTAGTCACAAACACTATGAAATTATCTCACCATTACCATTCACTTCCAAAGATTAAGAGAAAACATTTCAACCACTCCTGAATGGGTTAACGATCAGCTTTCCATTCTCTACCCTCATCCAATTTTCTGGTGACCTATATTGTAATTATTAATTCCATGAGGTTACATAATATCTTTATTTCATAATAGCACACTCATACAGTATTTGTCCTTTTGTATCTGGCTTGTTTCAATCAATATGATATCCTCCAGGTTCATCCATGTGGTCATATGCTTCATGACTTCATTTTTCCTAGAGTTGCATAATATTCCATCATGTGTTTACACCACAGTTTGGGTATCCACTGATCTGTTAATGCACACCTGGGTTGTTTCAAATTTTTGGCAATTGTGAATAACAGCATTATGAACATTGGTGTGCAGATGTCTGCTTGTGACACTGCTATCAGTTTTCCTGGGCATATACCAAATAACGGTACTGCTGGGTCACAAGGCAAGTCTATAGTCAACATCCTTAGGAAGTGTTAACACTTCTCCACAGAGTCTGTACCATTCTACATTCCCTGTTGGGGACAAGTAAGGAAACATGCAGTACTCCTTGTCAGCAGCATGACCTCCCTGAGTTAATGATAAACAGCCTGAGTCATGTTCCACCGATTTCTCAAAGAACTGGAAACAACAGTTT
>PVKH010039868.1:0-11133 GCA_004027955.1 Chaetophractus vellerosus | reverse complement strand
TGGGGGGGGGGAGTGGAAGAACAGAGCCAGACAGTCTGCTGGCCTTCTCCCTCTGTCATGATTATTTTGTTTGTTTTGCATGTCTTTTGCCTTTGTTAATGGCTTCTCACTGGGGGTCCCTCTCTTCTAGTTAGAGGGGGCTGTGCTGTGACCTGCCCCTGCAGTACAGAGCTATCTGCAGCTTCTAGGGCCATTGTGTTTTTAAAAGATCCCAAAGAACAAGGGGAACCTCCTCCACCCATTTTTTGGGTAAACCAACCCCCCTTCCCCTCCCCCACCACTAAAAGCTAATAATTCAGAGTTTAATTCATTAAGACTACATTGCTGCCCTAGTTCCATCAGCCTCTTTCTCCATTCTTCTGGAAGGTGCAGAGTCTGTTTTCTTCCCTTACATTTTAGTAGTGCATTTCTTCCCCCAAAAAAACTACACCAGCTGCCTGCCTTCCCCGTGTTGCTAATCGCTGTGTGTCAGAGGAGGAAATGAGAAGCTAGAAGCTCTGCTTCAGTTTCCCTCATAAAGCTTCATTCCAGCTAACATTGGCTTAGGGGGCATTTCAGATTGGATTTACCTTTATTATATTACCTAACTCAATAAGAGGCCTTGGACAGGAAGGAGCCTTAAAAGGCCACCCAATCCATTCCCTTGCCTCTAAGAAGCACAAATGAACCAATTCAGACAGATAGAAAAGGCTATCCCACTACCATCCCCAGAAATTCAGTCACTGCTGCTCTCTCACTGGATCCTTTTGACCCAGCTGACTTCCTTTGTTGGTATCAGTTTCACTTGGCTTTGCTGCTTACCTCACACACAGAGGAGCAGAACTGACCCAAGTTGAGGTTACTCGAGGAAAATGGTATCTAGTAAGCTCCATTTTACTCTTCTCTCTGGTCAGTAGAACTCCCAGGCAAGAAAGGCCTGCTGTTCAGGAACCTGAGAAACGCAAGATCAGACGCAACTGTGTGCGGCTCAGCTTACCTGGACCTTTTTCCTCACCTGTAAAATGAGGGGATTATATTAGATGACCTCTAAGGTTCCTTCTGCCTCAAATACTCTGGTTCTTAACATGGTGAGTCTGACACCACAAAACTGCTAAAGAAATTCCACACTAAAATGTGTTTTAGCGCCAATCACTTATTCAGACAAAATGAAAAAAATCCCAGCTACCAGCTCTTTGGTTTTCAGCCCTCATATATGCATCTTGTTTTCCCCCTTCTCTCTGTCTGATAAAAGAAATATTCTGAAGAAGGAGGGCTGGGGAAGGAAAGCTGCTCCTGGATGAGGGCGTGGGGTGAAGGAGGCAGGGGAGAGGAAGAGATGACATCTTTATTCTTGACTCCTGCTGCTCCCTGCTGTTTCTTAATAGTTGTCCCTTTGTAGCACAACCTTGAATGTAGAGTCCTACAGCCAAACTCAGGAGAGTCTTCAAAAAAAATTATCCAGAGAGTGTGATTAGCTAGATGGGAAGGATGCGCCCCATAGGTGGTCAAACGCCCATACCTTGGCCTGCTTGTAAAACACGGGGCATCCATGTGGCCCTGGGTAGAGTTACTTAATCTCGCTAATGCTCCGTTTCCTCATCTGTGAAAACCGGGATAATTTCTTTTCATAGGGTTGGGGTGATGCTTACATTAGAAAACTTGTGTAAAGCATCTGGCATCTAGAAAATGGTAAATATTATTATATTCCCTTCCCCTCAACTAACAATAAAGTAAATCATTTGAGTCAGTGTTGGGCACATACTAGGAGTTCAATATGTTATTGATGAATTAAGAGAGGAAAAAAGTGGTGGCCTATCTGTCAAGAACTCTTCATGGAGATGCCTGAAGCCCACAGGTTTCTCACTTGGTTATAGAAACTACCCAGAAACAGGGCCTACGTGGGAACCCACCAGGCCTCTCCTGGTCTGAGAGATTTTCTCACTGACCTCACAAAAAGTGTTCAAACTCCTTGTAGAGAGATGGGCCAAGACCCTGCATCCAGCCTCATGCATCAGACCCCTGCTGACTCCCCACCTCCCAGAGCCCATGCAGTTTCTGCCCACTTCATTCACTGGGTTCCGGTTTGAGTCTTAAGCCATATTAAAGGAAGATGCTCATAACAAAGCATATCTGTTACACCCCGCAGCTGTTCCTGCCTTCCTTTGGGCCCAGATATCTCTGAACAGCCCTTTCTGGTGCCGGGACTGAGCTTCCCTTCCTCCCCAGTGCAGGGACGCGGCTCAGGCCACAGCGGGGTGTTGAGCGCTCTTCAGTGGCTCCAGATTGTGGCGCCTGTGCAGGTCTCCTCACACGTAACCGATGGCTCCTGAGAGCGTGCCTCTCGTAAATTACTTCAGACGATGCCTGCCACGACCACCGCAGAATTCAAGTTTGAACAGAGCAGGAAAAAGGTGTTTGAAAGGCCTGTTCACTCAGCTGCATTTTAATTTCCTTTTCAATCTTGTCCCAATTAATTTCACAGAATTAATCTCACAGAAGCAAACTCGGCAGCACTGAGGCTGCAGTTTTACTGTGGCGGTCGCTCTGCCTGAACATGAAATAGGAGCTAATATAAAAATCCATCTGCTGTGTTTGAAATACATGCCGGCTGCTGCTCAGTCCTGTCTGACATTCCAAACATCAACAGCGGGGAAAAGTGATTTGGGGGTTAGCGGCCGTCAGTACTTGGCAGGGGTTCAACAACAGGTGTACTCCGAAAACCCATTCAGCCTGGGCACCAGGCGTGACAGGGCACGTGTGGAATCACCTCCGTGTGCTAGCGCCGAGCCCTGGCTCTGTTCCTTTCCTCTGAGGTCCTCAAAGCCTTTTGGTGGACCAGTGCCGTGAGGGGCATTTGTTATACGTGGGAGAAAAGGAGGTGGAGAGCCTCAATTTGGGTAACACAAGTTACAAGTCACAGGTCCCAGCTTCCAGAGAAGTGACCCTGTGTTCCTGTCTCCAAAGTTTCTCACCAGGGAACATAACCTACATCCTTCTTTCTAAATAATAAAGATCCTTGCTCTACTCTGCAAGATAAATCTTAAATAAACCCCCACTTAAAAAACAATCCTCCTGTTCCAGAAATAATTTGTGGTGGTAATATGAGCTGTGCAGCAGATAAAGGTGAATTTTTAAAAAAAGAAAGAGAAACTCTTTCTCTCCCAATTACTAGAAAGAAGGGGTCCCTGAATGAGGTCTACTTAAAGCACACTGAGGCAGTAGGGCACATCTGAGGCTGGGGTTTTGTGCCTCATGAATTGGCCTTAGGCTGCTCTAAGGCTGCATCCAGCTTCTTCTTTTCCATGGAAATCAGCCTTGGAGCACCAAGTTGGGCAGCCCCAGTTTCCAGAATGAGTGCCCTCAGAACTTGTGTATTTTCCTTGTGGCTGAGCTGGGGAGGGAAGGTATTCTCGAGGCCCAAACATGCCAGGCTTTGGACTGTCTGCTCTGCCGGTGCAGTTGATATGGAAACAGGGAGCCTTGTGGCCAGGGTTATCACCAAACACATGATAGCCATCAGATGGCCATGGGCCTTTTATGGATGAGGATGGATCAACTTTGACACCTGGGTGACATTTAGCTGCCAGCACTGGGTTGGAGCTGTTTAAACTCAGACTGGATCTGACTCCCAACCCAGCTCCTGGTTGTCTGAACGCAGCAGGCCTCTTCCCTGCACACCTGGACTATGTTAACATAGCACGGTGTCGGTTATAATGGGATTTTTAAAACCCAATCTTGCTACTTTAAAAATGTAGACCTTTCCTCTCCCTTGACCCTAACCTCTCCAAAAGAGATTTGTATGTTGTAAAAATTATCTGAATGCAGCAATGCTTCCTCTTTTAAGTGTGCTTAGTTGAATGTGACAACCACCCTCATAAAAACAGATAAGTTAATTCCTTCAATTGCTTTAAATGAAGGAGTTTTTCTTAATGTCAGGGCTCTGAGGGAAAGGAGGTGTTTGGTGACATCTAGTGCCCATTCAGGACTTCCGCAGGCAGTGCACCCTCTGCTCGACTGCATGGGGGATGGGCGGGGGTGTGCTGTGAGGAACATGGGACAGGAAGTAGGAAGAGTACAGGCCTGGGGCCCAGGCTGCCCGACACTGTGATGAAACTAATCAATGCTTGTCACAGAGCTGTTATTCACCTCTGACCTACCAAAGAGGGTGGGTGAGGACACCATTGGAAAATATCTTTCCTTATTTATGAGAGTATGAAAGAGAAGCAGAAGCTGTCCCCATCACCCCATGACACGTTAACAAGCAGGTCAACACTGTGCTGTGGTGACGAAGATGATGATGATGATGGTTTTTTCTCTCATGAATAACCCCAATGGGAGGCTAGAGAGTTATAGTTAGGAGGATGGGAACAGGATTTGGGGTCAGCTGGAAGGCAACGGTCATACACCGGTCAAATTCAGTAGAGGCCATTCCTTTCCTCCAGACAGGAACCAATCGTCTAGAACAAACCCTGGCAGCCTCATTCCTTCCAGGTAATTTTTATAAATGAGGGGACACCCATGCCAAGAGAGGACAAAAGGGAGGGTGTGTGTGTGTGCGCGTGCACCTATGTGTGCATATAAACCTGCTAACACGAGGCCCAACTGCACATCAACCCTAGCCTCCAACCTTGGCCATTTACTTTAAAAACCTGTTTCTTTAAAGATAACAAAACTGGCATTTTCCTCTTTAAACTCCTTACGCCTGAATTCTTGTGCTGGACAGAACCCTTGGCTTTCTATGCATGCACACGTGCACACATTCAGTCAGGTAGAAAGTTCCAGACCAGATAATTAACTGTGAGGCCTAGACAGAAGTGTTTACCTAGAACCACATAAACTATGGCAGGCTAGGTTAATGTTCAGACTCTGCCGATGCTTTACAAACTCCAGTGCAAAAAATTCCAGCCATTTATTTTGCAGGGAATTTATAACTAATGCTGTTAAAGGCTTCGTCTTTTGACAGAGGTAATAATAAATTCACTGTTAAAGACGGTAGTTTAATTCCTTATACCTCCAATACTGCACAGAATAAACCATATTCATCACTGAGTAATTTTTTACCACATAAATCTTTAAAACTAACCGGTGAAGGCTGTTGAGATTGAAATATTGTGAATTTATTAGATATGCCCATGTACTATTGGATTCAGAGGTTTCCATTCTAATATATTATGGGGAAAATTTGTGTCTTTAACTGTGACATTCCCTCCATTTCCCACCGCCAGTATTATAACAAGCAGCTCCTCCAGAGTCAACTGCACGTTTATTAGACAGAGATTTAGTAATAAACTCCTCACTAATCTGCCAAAGAGGCTGGATGACATTTTGGTGAGATGCCCTATTTAAAAGGAGTCACAGAAGCTTTGTTTCTGTGTAATTATTTTCTCAAAAGGAACTCAGCCTCTCCAAACCCCTGTCTGCCAGTGTTTCTTGGTAGGGTAAGGATTCAGCTCTCCGACTAAACTAGCAAAATATTGAAACAAATTAAAACCTCATTGCAAATATACAGGGCAGTAACTCCTATGCATTTTATAAGACTACTTATGGGGGAATTTGGAGTAATTGATTAAAACACAGAAGAGATGAAATTAGCAGACATTGCCAGACATTTGGTATTTAAGGCTAATAAAAAATTGTATTGATTCTCAAATTAGAATTAATAGACAATGGGTTCAGAAAACTTGTTGTTTAAAACTTTCATTTTGGTATATGACATGTTACAATTACAATTAAATCCTCAGATTTGAACAGAAATCCTTTTACTCTACCAGATAAATTTTGAGTGAAAATATGCACCTTATAAATGAGAATATTCTGAACCTTTCTCATGATTTGCTAGCTAAGTGACATTTAAACCAACCAATTGATTAAATCAAATTGAAATGCACTCTCTGGTTTCATTAAGGAAACATTAATATTGCTAGAATGAAACATATTTTTTTCTTTTAAATTCAGTAATGTGCATCTTTTTTTTTTTTTTTAGCAAAGAGATTTAGCAGTTTTGCTATTGCCAGTGATAGTTTGAATTTAGAAAGAGTTCCAAATACTAAAAACTTCCAAGGAGTATTGTGAACTATAAGATTTTTTTAATAAAATAAAATTAACTGTTAAACAAAGGAGAAAAATCTCCTGGCAGTCCAAGACTACAGCCCATCAGAATAATTGTTAAAAGACAGAACCCGGCTAGAAAGATAAGCATAATACCAGCAATTAATATTCAGCATTTCACATTAGAGTCAAGAGGATGTGTTTTTCTTTGTGATGTGGCTCATAAGCTAAGAGTGTTGGGAGCCAGACTCGGAACTCTGTCTTCTTTTTTGTGCATGAAGATTAAGGAGAAAAAAAAAAAATAGCGGCAACAACCCTGCTCCATCTGTAAATGAACAAACATCTTGATTTTATAGCTATTTGCTTTGTAAAACTGAGGAATGAAACAAAAATTACTGGATGCCTAAGTAACACTTTAATTCTGAATTCATTTACGCTGTAGCAATGTAGTTGTCACAAACCATAATGCAGTATTTAATTAAAATAACAGAAGTGTATCTAGATATGTCCTGGGGTAGCTATCACCAATTGATAGTCTATGCCATAGTTATTTTATTTATGAAATGGCAGATTCTAAGGTGCAACTAAGCTGATACAAATGCACAAACATTTAAAATCTGCATTTTTATAAATGTTACTTTTTTTTTCCTGCTGTGTCTTTAAATTTGTCCTCCTACCTTAGGTTTGTTTTGTTGTTTTTTGTTTTGTGTGTGTGTGTGTGTGTGTTTTTAAGTAGGATTGTTTTGAAGGCAATGCAGGTCTCTTTTTCCTAACTCTTGCTTTTCAACTATTAACTTCCTAAGTCTTCAGGCTGTGAAATCCTTGTCTGCTGTCATGAAAAGGCTTGTGGGGTTTCATAGGAGCCCCAGCAGTTATGGGACATCTTAGGCAGAACTTTGACATGGATTCCAGGAGGGTGGGGAAAAAAGCAAACCTTTCCAGACTCTGTGTGCCTGTTCCTACACAATCTTCCTTGCACCATTTTTCCACCTATAAATACCCGTTATGGTTTACACGCTTGCTTGCTCTACTTTGTGGATGTTCACATGCAGACATACTGCTCCTTTTCATAAACGCATAGCATCTATCTTACACGCACCCACCATCTATCTCCTTGTTCACATTGGCTGTCCCATCCACCTCCTTGTCTGCAGAATTATGTTCAGCAAGGTCCCGATTTATAGGAAATAAATAATGAAAATGGAACGGACTGGGAAAGATAATCGAAACATTCAAATTGTTATTTTTCACTGCACTTTCCACAAACAGAGCATTTATAAACACCTAGAAAAGGTGTTGGCTGATTCCTAAAAAGCAATGCCTCATAGAACATTCTGAGTGGGTTTCTACATTATATCTTTTCTGTTCTGTCTCTCCTGCTTTTTGGTGCTCCAAGATCTTGCCATTTTTAAATGGCAAATGATGCCATTATTTTCATTCTTTCTGCTTATTTATCCTGTCTATAATTACAAATTTAGATGTGTCATCATTTATCCTCTATAAAATAATCCTAAGAATTATAATACAGAAACAATCATTGCAATCACCTTTTTAAAGGAAATAATCCTTGCAGTTACTGTATAAAGATATTCTGGTAATGGCAATCATCAGATCACAGCCCAATCCTGCAGAAAAGATCTTTTGGAAAGAGGTTTCTTATATTTACTTGTAATTATTTTAGCCCCTTTCACAGGTCACATAGAAAGCTAATTTCAATCGCTGCTAATTTCCGTCCAACAAGAGTGCAGTACTTTAAACCACCCAAAATAATTGGATTCAAAACAAATTTAGGAAATTGAGTGTGTTAGAAAGCAAATAAAAATATCCTTTTGGTAAGGAGGAGGGTGAAAGTCATAAAAATGGCCCTTTTTTTCCCTCCCTTCTTTCCCCTTCACAACTTTGCCATTAAAGTTGCACCTACAGCTAGAAGTTTGTCCGTGAAAAATGGTCATTTTGTTTCTCTGCTCAAAGAATGTTATTAAAATGCTAATTTAAAAGAAAAAGGAGTTAAATATCTAGCGATGGTGCATTCTAATTGCAACCATAATGAGCTCTCTAAATGTGTGTGCCCCTGACACACACAGAGCATAAACAGCAGTAAACAGATCATTAGTACCCGCGTTCATTTATTCTGGCGACCTTACCATGACCCCACCGAGGGTAGGGTGAAAAGCAGGTGGATCTGGCTGTGACACCCCCTAGAGGGATCCAGGAAATGAAGCTATAAGCGGTTGTCATGGAAACGCCTATGTGTGCAGATGATGTAACACACCGACAGGCTGTAGGGCTCCGCAACTGGGACGTTGCCTTTCCCTCACCGGAACAATCTTGAGGATTAAATTATTCATTTCTTTAATTCACAAAGCAAAAGGAATCCTAATTTTCTTAGTGATGTGCGCTCCCTTTCATTTGTCTAGGGTCTGGGACATGGTGACTTGTCATCCACTCTTTCTCCGAAACCCACCCCAGCTTCCTACATTCTAGCCCTAAGTCACTGGATCTGGCAAAATCAAGTGGGGAAAGGCAGCCGAAATTTGACGCCCAACATCTGTACTTAAAGAGAAAAAATACAGGGTTCTAAGCTAAAATTCACAATATACACATTGTCCCTTCCTAATGAGACCTAAATGTAGACGATGGCTTTGTTTAGAGGAGGACAGGGTCGGGACGTGCCCTGGGAACTAGCAAGCCCGTACTCGATGCAGACAGCGTAAAGCAGACAGGCACCAGCCACGAATGAACATCTCCCTAGCAAGGTGCACGGAAAAACGATAAGAGAAAACCAGCATCTGCTCACCCCCTCCCATGTCCAATTGAGAGAATCGAGATTAATAAAAATAATTCTTTGGAGAATGATTCCACTCTATCCTACCCTGTTTTGCACCAAACAACCTCAATAACCTTACGGCAACAGTAGAATAACTTTTCTTCTTCTTTTTTTAAAGGAAGCAGAAAAGACGATCTCTGGAAATTATTTTAAAATAAAAAATATCCCGGCCTGCGCCTACCCCCACCCCCGCTCATCCCCTCCCCGATGCACTTTAGATGAACCTGTGATATTGTAGCAATGGCCCTTGAAGTGCAGTGGGGAGGTGATTTAGGAGAATATTAAAGGCAATGTGGAGATTCAAGGCGCCTCTCTCAGGGAGATCTGGAGAAATACGCTGCACAGATGGGCCGAGCAGATTAAACATTTCCGTCACATTGTTTCCAAATTGTGTTGTGGTGCCTGAGGCTGGTACTGCGGTCAGAGCAAAACGGAGCGGTGCAGAGCTGCGAGCTGCGCAGTTTATGGAATACATATTAATACACGGTCTCACATGGTATCACAAGTCTATCAGCTCCGAAATGCTGCTGTCTCTATTGTTCCTGAATTCTGCACTTGGCACCTTGCTTTCTCCAACCTACAAAGTGTTTACCTTTCCTTTATCCTTCCTCTTGCCTTTAGGTAAAGTTCAAATTGTATGTTTCTCTTTTCTCTTTCCTTACAACCCTGTTTCCTTCCCTCTTACCTCCCCAGTTTATGATTTTTCTGTCTCACACACTTGCACACCCACTCTGTTTTGCAAACACTTCCATCACCAACAGTGCCCGGTTTGCGCACTGACCCTGCACCGCCGCCCGCCGGCCTGGACTTGATCAGTAGTAACCTTCCGCACCCTGTTCAGGTTGGAAGCTTCAGACTTGTACCTGGGTCTTTTCCTCGCACTAGACACTCTGAGATCCTCCATCCATCTAGCAGACACGTTCCTCTTATCCTCAGAACACTCAGCACCTAGCTGGGGGGTGCGCTTTGTGGAGTCGTCGCCAGGCATCCACGACTGCTTTGGCTGACCCCAGCCTCTCCGTGTGCTGGTACATTCATACATCTTCACCTGTATCCGGGCCCATCAAGCTCCAGGTGAACAAGTGCCCTGAAATGAAACAATAAATAAAAATGATTCAATTGAGGCAGATTTAATTATGCATTTTTATTATGCCTTACAGACCAAAACTCTGAAAAATGGAAAAAGAGAAACCAGTTGCCAAGAATTTAAGGCAAAATGTCAAACACCCTGAAGAAGCCGCCAACCTACCCAAGGTTTCAGCCAAGTGCTGAGCTCTGATCCTTTCATGGGTTCCAATATCACAAATCCACCATCCACCCAATTGACCATTTCCTTTCTCCCTCTGTGAAACCTCTTCATAAAACTATTTGTGCTGAGACACTGGCACCTGTTTGCCTTTGGTGACTAATTCCTGTTCCCGGCCTTGTTTTTCTCAGCAGTTAGGAGAGAGCTGAATTAGAGCTCTCAATCTATTTAGTATTTTATGATATCCTAAGAAAGCATTAAATTTACAAAGCTCGATTTTAGAAGTGGAGAATTTGTGGGCCAATCTGAAGTACAAATATGATGTTTTGGACTGATCCTAGAATATTACAAACTATTCTGCTTAAGAATTCAAATTTCTCCTATTTACTAATGATAATGTATGATGCACAAACATTAATTAGAGAAATAAGCAATCATAAACCAATAATTCTGGGATTGATTGGCCTTTCCCATACATATATCATGCATGTATCGATCTTGTGTTAGGGGTTGATTGTTCTCTTGAAGAGGAATTCTCTTGTTTATAAGCACTGATATAGTGAACTTTAATGGTTAAAAGAACAGACGTGTGAGACATCTTCTGGGAATCTTGTTCCATGGAGGCTTATGGAAGCCCAAGTCAAAGTGAAAAGAGAATGTTTCTATTAGGAACATTCTCAACGGAACTGACAGTGTCAAGCAGCTTGCTCCAAAAGCCATCATGTGAGGGAAATGGATGTGGCTCAAGATACTGAGTTCCTGTCTACCATATAGGAGGTCCAGCATTCGATTCCTGGGGCCTCCTGGTGAAAGGCAAGCTGGCCCACACAGGAGTGCTGGCCCGCTCAGAGAGCTGGTACAGCAAGATGACACAACAAGAAGAGACACAGAGGAGAGACAATAAGAGACGCAGCAGACCAAGGACCTGAGGAGGCACAAGAGATTGAGCACCTCTCTCCCACTCTGGAAGGTCCCAGGATCAGTTCCCAGAGCTGCCTAAAGAGAAGACAAGCAGACACAGAAGAACACACAG
>PVKH010039867.1:0-11134 GCA_004027955.1 Chaetophractus vellerosus | reverse complement strand
TCATTACATAATGTGTGCCAAACACATGTATTTATGCCACTGACTTATTACAGACATAATTGTCTTTTTTAGATTTTGATCTTGGCTCCTACAAGAGAAATTGCTGTTCAGATACATTCTGTTATCACAGCCATTGGAATCAAAATGGAAGGCTTAGAGTGCCATGTTTTTATTGGAGGAACTCCATTATCACAAGACAAAACCAGACTTAAGAAGTGTCACATTGCCGTTGGATCTCCCGGTAAGACATCAATGCCTCTTGATAATTGGGGCTTTTAATGAACTGAACACTTTTAATATAATGGGTCGTTGATAACTGTAATTATTTAAAAAAATTTTTATTTTAAATTTGTGCAGAATTTCTATTTAGGTTGATAGTAGAGGTTTGGAAATGGATGGTGGTGATGGTAACACATTATTGTGAGTGCAATTAGCAGTGCTGAATTATATATATGAATGTGCTTGACAGGGACGTTTTGGGTCTTGTATGTTACTAGAATGAAACAGGAGACTATATAACAGTGAACCCTATTGTGGATGATGGACTGGGGTGAATAGTACAAGTATAAGAATATTCTTTCATTATAACAAATATATGACACTATTACAAGCTGTTAATAATAGGATGGTGTATGGGGAAAATACACTTGGTGTAAACTATGGACTGTATATTAATAGTGCTATTTTAATATTCTTTCATTTACTGCAACAAGAGTGCCATTTTGGTACATAGTGTCAGTTGGGAGGGTATATGGGAACACTGTATTTTTACATGATTTTTCTGTAAAACTACAATTTCTCTAATTAAAAAAATAACAACAATAATAGAACATGTTTCACAGTCCTTTGTATTTGGTGCTTTAAATGAGGTAATCCAGGTAAATTGTTTCACACAGTATCTGGAACATAGACTCTCAATAAAAGCTGACTACTACTGTTTTTAAAAAGTACAGGAATAAAAAAGTACAGAAAGTGCTACCATCAGTTGTAACAAGTGTTCCACACAATGGAAGGTGTTGATGGTGGGATGGTGTATGGGAATCCTGTAATTTATGCATGAGTGTTCTATAAACCCACAATTTCTCTAATAATTTTTAAAAGACAACATCAATAGATATAAACTATGAAGTGACAGAGATATTAGAATTATCTGACAGAAATTTTAAAGCAGCCATCATAAAAATGCTTCAATAAGCAATTATAAGCACACTTGAAACAAACATTGAAAATCTCGGCAAAGATATAGAAAGTCCAAAGAATTAAAAGATATAAAGAAGAACCAAATAGAAATTATAGAACTGAAAAATAGAATAATCAAAATTAAAAATTCAGTGAATGGGCTCAACAGCAAATGGTGAAGACAGAGGATAGCGTTATGATTTTGAGGATAGAATAATAGAAACTACCCAATTGAACAGCAGAGAGAAAATGGACAGATAGAAAAAAAATGAACAGAGCCTCTTTTCTTAAGAGATCTGTGGGAATATAATAAGAGTTCTAATATTGTATCATCAAAGTCCTGGAAGGAGAGGAGAAAGAGGGCGATCCTGAAATAGTAATGAAAAAGAATGGCTGGAAATTTACTAGATTTGATAGAAGAGATAAACCTATAGATTCAAGAAGGTGGGTGAACCCCAAACAGAATAAAGCCAAAGAAATCCACACCAAGACACATCAAAGTTCGAGAACTAGAGACAAAGCAAAAAACCTTGGAAGCAGAGAATGAGAAACAAAACTTTACCTGTAGGGAAAAATACCATTTGAATGACCATGGATTTCTTATCAGTTGTGTTTTAGTTTGCCAAAAGCTGCCAATGCAAAATACCAGAAATGGGTTGGCTTTTATAATGGGAAGTTTCTTAGGGATAAAAGCTTACAGTTCCAAGTCTGTGAAAATGTCCAAATCAAGGCACAATTGGATTACCAAAGTCAGCTACCAGATCCTGGCATCCTGCCCTGTGGTGAGGCAAGATGGCAGCCAATCTCTGCTAAAGTCCCTGCCTTTTCCTCCAGAATCTACTGTCTCCTGGAACTCAACTGTGGGCAATCAGGCACATATCTCTTTCCAGGCCTCCTCTCTCAGCCTCGGCTGTTCCGCTTTCTCTGTGAGCCCATCTGTGGGAGAACAGACATAGGACTTTTCTCTTCAGTCTTGAGCTGCACCATGGGCCTAGCCTCTTGGGGGTTTTGTGCCTCCGCTTTGGCTGCTAGCAGTCCTTGAGTCCTTTGTCTCACATGGCAGGATCAAAATGGCAAAGCTCCCTTTTCTGTGTGTCTACTTTCCTCTGTCTCCGTTTATATAAGGCTCCAGTAAAAGGGCAGAGACCTAACCTGAGTCATGCCTCACTGACATTGTCTAATCAAGATCCCTTAACTGAATCTAATGCAATTAAAGGGTCTTGCAGCCACAGGAACGGATTAGTTAAAAAGCTTAAACTTCTTTTGGATTCACCAAATTCAAACTGTTACAAGATAGTTGGTGGGAAAATTATAACATTGCTGATGTAGTCCTAAATGCATGTAAAGGAAACATAACACAATTGTAATAATTATTTTGAGGATTAGAAATGAAGAACAGTGAGATACAGACACATGGCTGGATTACCAACAGAATTTATGACATCTTCCTTACGGGTCCTGAAGGACACACATGAGATAGGCTTCTGAGTATAGGAGGGATGAGATAACTTCCAGAAAGTCCTTCCTACCTTGGATCTGGATTACTCTTTGGTTTCTCTTAATCATTCAGTCACAAATCACTTAGAATCAGAAACTAGTGTTCAGCCTTTTGACAGGAATAGTGTTTATTTCACATACCTATTGTTGATGTAATATGAGGGTAAAATAATAGATTTGGGGAAGATCTGAACTCAGGACTTCAAATTTATGGTTTAGTGTATAAATGCATAATGAAATTTGGGTTAGGAAATTCAGCAGTGCAATCTGAGTGCCTTAACAACATTGGCAGAGATTTGCACAAATTTGTTGCATCATAATCGTAACAATTTTTTTTTTTTTCCTTTCTGGAATTTAGGCAGAATTAAACAACTCATAGAACTTGACTACTTGAATGCAGCCAGTATACGTCTTTTTATTCTTGATGAAGCAGATAAGCTTTTGGAAGAAGGCAGCTTCCAAGAGCAAATAAAGTAAGAAAAATAACTAATTTGACTGTTAAAACAGTTCCCCAATGTGTCTCTTTAGCTTTTCCACATGGTGATTACTGCTTGAATTTCAGTGATGTTTGTTTTTCTTCTGTTTTCAAGTTGGATTTATTCTTCTTTGCCTGCCAGTAAACAGATGTTGGCAGTATCAGCTACTTACCCTGAATTTTTGGCTAATGCTTTGACAAAGTACATGCGAGACCCCACTTTTGTACGACTAAATATCAGTGATCCAAGCCTCATAGGTATGTACGAATATTTACATTATTGGTTTGTTGTTCGTGATATTCTCAGTCTTTCCCTTGCCCAGTCGGTTATTGCTGCTTCATATGTGCTATTAGGATATGTGGTATGTTTTCTCTTTGTTTTAACTGAAGTCTCTTCTCTGTAGGTTTGAAGCAGTATTACAAAGTTGTTAATACATACCCTTTGGCCCATAAGATTTTTGAGGAAAAAGCTCAGCATTTACAGGAACTGTTCAGCAGAATTCCATTTAATCAAGCCTTAGTCTTTTCTAATTTGCACAGCAGGTAATGTAATTTATTACTGGAGAACTCATGAAATAAAAGGATAGGCAAGGGGTTGTACATAATTGTAAAATTATAACCTCTTATTTTTCATAGAGCACAACATTTGGCTGATATCCTTTCTTCAAAAGGCTTTCCCGCTGAGTGCATTTCAGGTAAGTTCACCTTTTATTTTATTTTATTTTATTTTTTATTTTTCATTTATTTTTAGAACTTTTTTTAAAATTAAATTTTAATTTTTTATTATTTTTATTTTTTTATTATATATCCTCCCCTTTCTGCTTGTTCTTACTGTGTTGATTTTTGCGTTCTTCTGTGTCTGCTTTCTCCCCCCACCCCGTTGCGGTGACCCGCCAAGTCAGCTCACCGGGCGGCGGCCTTGCCTGCTCGCGGGCCGCTTGTCCTGCCCGCGGGGGCTTGCCCTGCCTGTGGTGGCTTGCCTTCTCAAGGCAGTCTGCCTGCTCAAGGAGGTGCTGGGAGCCGAACCCGGGGCCTTCCACGTGGTAAACCAGCGCTCTACCAGTTGAGCTACAGCTGGCCCCCACCTTTTATTTTAATCTTTGTTTAATACCCTGACTTGAGGCCTCCAAAGGAAGAAGAAATACTTCATGAGTTGTCTCATGGATGTGAGAAGTTACACTGAGACTTCAGAGTAAAGGAAATTTCTGTTTTATTTTTCATTGGAATTTGAGATATTATAGTTTTGCTTTTTAAGGAGTTACTTCGTGAGTGGTAAAACATTAGAAAATATGTTAAGACTTTTAAGAGTCTCCTTGAGTTTGCTATCTATGAAGAACTTAATTTTATAAAACAAGAGGTTTCTTTGTCTTAATAGAAACATATTTTACTTCTTTACATAATCATTGTTAAGAATGCTAAGAATTGGCTGTTTTGTGGTCTTGTGGAAGGCAGTAGGGTTTCAGTTCTTGCAACAAAGCTAAATTATTACTTTTGGCCTAATAAAAAGGAAGCTTTAAAGGAATTTTTGATCAGTGAGAACATCTTAAGAAGTTTTTATTTTTTATTTTGGCTTTATTTTGTTTTTATGGCCTCATTGTAGTTTTTACCTGTTATTCTGAGCTTGTTTATTCATAGTACATCATGAGATACTGAAGAGACCATTTTTTACTAGACCAGTATTTTGATGATAGAGTGCACATTTCAATACCAAATTTATAAATAGCTGATTAAAGTAATTTTATTTTTCTAAGAACTTTTTGGTATATATGTTATATGTTGCAACTTTGTGTGAATTAATGTTATATCTGTAGACATAGCTTGGTCACCATTTATATAGTTGTTTTTTGAGTTTTTAGTTGATTGCCTAAATCATATTTTAGAAGATTCTGACTTTAGGTCTTTTCCCAGATTCATACAAAAAGACAGAATTAACTATGGTGGGGTATGTTTAAATTGTTAAGACTGAAGGTTAGAATTTTTGCTTTTTGTGGGATTTGATAAATGTGTATTGCCTTAATTGTTTTTATATGACTTTCTTTTTGGGTCCTTTTAGGCAACATGAATCAGAACCAGCGTCTTGATGCTATGGCTAAACTGAAGCAGTTTCATTGCCGAGTCCTCATTTCCACAGATTTGGTAAATTTCCTGTTTCTTCAGTTTGGGTGACTAATGCATCTTGACATATGTTCTTTTATCAGATGTACCAATTTCATCTGTTATTTTATGTGGGTGTATCTAACAAGAATACCGGAGGATAATCATCTTTCCAGTGTTGGGGAATATGCTTTCTTAAAAGTCTTTTAATATTTTTATATTTGTTCTTTAAATTAGTCATTTGAAATGAATTTCCTCTTCTTCTTCTCTTAAATATCTTTTTGTTTTTAATTTGGCTCTTGGTTACACTATAAGAATATAGTGTCTCATGGTGGGGGGGATACTGGCATTGGTAGCCTTGTTAATGCAAACATACAATTGCTATCCTTTTCAATTTAAGACTTCCCGTGGGATTGATGCTGAGAAGGTGAATCTGGTTGTAAATCTGGATGTACCATTGGACTGGGAGACATATATGCATCGGATTGGCAGAGCTGGCCGCTTTGGTAAAGAAAGAAAAAAAATTGGGTACTTTCTTTAAGGGGAGGAATCTGTTGTGTGACAGGTGGACTTAGAGTGTTATTTATGTGAAAATAATTTACTGCTTGTCATTCCTTCTGTGCTTCAGGTACATTGGGACTGACAGTGACTTACTGTTGCCGGGGAGAAGAAGAAAATATGGTGATGAAAATTGCCCAGAAATGTAATCTCAACCTTCTCCCTTTACCAGGTATATGTTGTCTGTTTCATTTTACTTTCAAAATAATAATGGTAATGATGATAGGATCCATAAAAATAATAGCAACTAGCAGAGTGCTTATGATGTGCTGGGTACTTTTTATTAACTCATTTAATTCTCACCACAATCCTATGACGTGTGTGCTATTATCATTTACTTTTTGTAAATGAGGACACTGAGGAATAGAGAGGTTAAGTAATTTGCCCGAGGTCATATAGCTTACAGGTGGCAAGGAGATGATTACAAGGTAACTACTGGCACATGAGAAATATTGTACTATTAGGCCCATTTTTAAATTTGTGACCTTGTAGTTTGATTTTATTCTTTTATATAAGGGGGGATATTTTACCTATTTTATGTTGCTTTCTGTGAAGGAAATTCTTGTCATATTCTCCTTTGTCACCAAGGGAAAGATAGAAAGAAGACTGTCTTTAATTTGAACATTGTTTTGAAAAACTTGAGTGAAGTGTTTTTCTTTTGTTTTTGGTGAACCATTTGTCAAACTGCTTTGTAAATGCCCTCCTAGAATCAAATGCATTTTTTTTTTTAATTACATATCCCCCCCCCCTTTCTGCTTGTTCTTGCCGTGTTCATCCTTGCGCTCTTCTGTGTCTGCCCATTTCCCCCTGCTGCGGCGACCTGTTGAGTCAGCTCATCGCATGGCGGCTTGCCCTGCTCGCAGCAACTTGCTTTCTCAAGGCGGTCTGCCCACTCAAGGAGGCCCCAGGAACCGAACCCGGGGCCTCCTATGTGGTAAACCGGCGCCCTACCAATTGGGCTACAGCCAGCCCCCAACAAATGCATTTTTGAAATTATTGGTGATCTCTAGAGAAATATGGTTTATTTGCTATACATGTTAATGTATGCATGTTAGCATATATATAGTGTATATGTATATATATAAATGTGCTTGATCTAGAGTTATAAAATATATAATCTAGGTATACACATGACCTAGAATATGGGATATGTAGTATTGAATAAACAGCAATGAATATTCTGATTTTATATTTAATTCCTTTAGCTATTTTATAATTCTAGATTAAGCACAGGTCTGGCAGTCCTGTGGCTTCCAGTAGTTGTGGCTTTGTACTTACTTATTTCATGATCTTTTAAAAATCTCTCTAGTTGCTGTAAGCTTGATGTCCTGATTTGCAAACTGTTTATTTTAGAATAGATGGTCTTTAAGTTCTGTATCAGTTCTAAGACTTTATTATGCCAGTTCTCTCAGTGTATAATAAAATTCTACTGGTGATCTGTCAGATGATTATAATATGGGCAAAATTGAAAATTGGTAAAAGGGGGTTAAGACTTACGACTTCTGGTAGGTATCAATATCATGACATCTAGTGATAAAAATAAAATTTACCTTTGGATACCAGAAAATGACGTATTTAGACCTTTATCTAATGTTATCGTGCCCTGAAACCATAAGAGAAAAAATATTCATGGTGCTAGATCTTTATTGGATTGGAAACTTGTAATGACTGTTCAGATGAGTTGCCTGGGATAGGACCCAAGAGGGAAACTGGCCTGTATTATAGGCCCAGGCAAACGGGGTCTAGAATTCAGGGATGTCACCCTAGTAGGAATCAGATTCTGGTTAGAGGGTCTGTTCAGCAGAGGATCAAGAGCCCCAGACCTGTGGGATTAAGTAGTGGATTCAGATATATGGGGCACAAACAGCAACAACAGACTGGCAAGATCTTTGTAAAGCAGGGGCTCTATATATCTTTTCTGCCTGAGACTAATATTTTTCACACTTTGGGAAGGTCTGAGTCTGCAGGTAGAAGCAAACTGTCACACTTGGATGGAATAGGAAATTTAGAAAGGGTCAGAGCGGGCAGATTTTTTAAAACATAGCTGTGCCATTTGTACATTTGCTCTTTTGCTCTTTTGCCATTTGCTTTTTCCCAGTCCCCTAGCTTTCTTCCCCTGTGGAGGTTTACTCTCTTCTGTTGAGTGCAGTGTTATCTCCCTCTGGAAGTATAGGGTGCCACACTGTGTACAGTTATATCTCCCAGTTGGTAAGTTTTGGGGAGTACAGTCCATTTTCAAGTATCTTGTTTTGCTGTCAGCAGCTGTGAGATAATGGAAAGGGCCTGAGGTGAGGAAGGAGAAAAAAGATGGGAGAATCGCTGCAGACTTGTACATCATTCCTAGGGAGGGAGATAATGCTTGTGAGGATGGGACGGCTCTTGTGTATTTCTTGGGCAAGTTTTGTTAGAGCAGGATTGTCTATGTTGTTTAATATACTAATATATTTCTTGAACTTGTATACTATTTTTCTTAATCTTATTTGACCATGGAAAACTTTATGAAATCATTCAGAACATGCTGGTCTAGAGAAACATGAGGTTTTTAATACTTTTTTCCTTCTTCCTATGTAGATCCCATTCCTCCTGGTCTGATGGAAGAATGTTTGGATTGGGATGTGGAGGTTAAAGCTGCTATGCATACATACGGCTTAGCAGATGTACCTACCCAACCCCTAAAAAAGCAAATTCAAAAAATTGAGAGAACCTTTCAAGCTCAGAAAGCTCATGTCAACCAAACTAGAACTGCTTCTGTATCTGCACTATCAGTCAAATCAAAAGCAAACACCAAACAAAAGCTTCCTGTGAAAAGCCACTCAGAGTGTGGAATCATAGAAAAATCAGTGCCACCAAAAGATGCCACACAACTGGAAGAGCAGATGAAGAATTCTGTTCAGAGTCCTATTGAAAACTCTGCCGGTAGTCAGGACCAGGGCAAAGAAAGTTTGCCTGTGTCACTCCCCAAAATTCCTTGTCTTTCCTCCTTTAAAATCCATCTACCATGCACTTTGACTTTTGCAGAATTGGTAGAGGATTATGAACACTATATTAAAGAAGGACTAGAGAAACCTGTGGAAATTATCAGGCACTACACAGGTCCTGGGGATCAGACTGTGAATCCTCAAAATGGCTTTATGAGAAATAGAGTGACTGAAGAGAGAGTGCAGTTACTGGCGAGTAGTGGCCAATCTGGAGACTCTGAGAGTGACAGTGATTCTTATAGCTCAAGGACTTCTTCCCAGAGCAAAGGAAATAAGTCCTATTTGGAAGGCTCTTCTGATACTCAGCTGAAAGACCCTGAATCTACTCCTGTGGATGGCCATAACTCTTTGGAGCAACCTCTGAACAGAAACGACACCCTCAATCTGGAGGAATATCAGGAATCATCGGAAATCCAGATAAAGACAAGGCATAAAGAGGGGGCTAACCAGAGAGCTAAGCAGAGCCGGAGAAACCTTCCCAGACGGTCTTCCTATCGATTGCAGACAGAACCCCGGGAAGATGGCTGGTATGACTGCCATAGGGAAACACATCCGAGTTTCTCTGATACCTATCAGGATTATGAGGAGTACTGGAGAGCTTACTACAGGGCATGGCAGGAATACTATGCTGCTGCTTCTCAGTCGTATTACTGGAATGCTCAGAGACATCCTAATTGGATGGCAGCCTATCACATGAATACCATTTATCTACAGGAAATGATGCGTGGTAACCAGTGATTATAGGATATACCTGAGACGATTAGGAAGTATCACCTAGCCATACCTTTGAATATCCATCCTCCTTGACCTATAGTAGAGTGGCTTGTTGTGGCATTTTTGAGGAACCTGAAAAGACCTGAGGTTTTCTGCTGCAACTCTTCAGTTTTTCAGATTGTTTTGATTTAGACCAGGTATATTTTCCACTTTTTTTTTTTTCCAAAGAAACTTGATGTGTCAGACTCTTGAAATAGAATTTTTGGGACATAGAGCTAAAGGTCCCAGGGTGCCATTTTCTATATGCCATTCCAAAAAGAAACATTTAAAAAGAAGACATATATACCACTGCTTACATAAAAAAAAAAATAAAAATAGTCGAGGCTTGAAAAGTAATATTACTTTATGCTGTGGAATTCTTTACAAAAGACTGGGCTCTGTTTCCATAGAGTTGCATTCTTGTAGCATAGGAATTTGTAGCATGGTAGATCAGAAAATCCCCTTTCCTTTTACTTTTAGGCAAAAAGGAATATTTAAACATGGCTTCAGGTATTCCCAAAGGTATTTGATTTGATGCAACGTGCTTCTGGTAAAAACACAAATTTAGCTAAGCCTGTTGATGTCTTCATCTTTTGAATGCCTTTGTTCTTGAGATTTGAAATCTGTCCATGTTTTTACAGTGCAATAAATAGCTAAGGATCATCAGTGGCTGTTTTATTTTTTGTTTCTCTTTAGTTGAAGGAGCAGCTCTTAAATCTTGGTTGCCTCCTGGATCTTTGTATGTATCCAAGCAAAGCTATAGATTCTCTTCTGAAAATTTTTCATTTTCCATGAACATAAGAATTGTATATATAATTTCAGGGGTTTCCATAGACTCTCTGAAGCCCATCTATGGAGCCCAGGTTAAGAATTGCCCTGCTCTGCTGATAGGTTAAGGGAAAACTCTAGAATTTAGTTTTAAGTATTTTGTGGAAGCTAGAATTCATTTTGTTCAGACTCATCCGAAGTGTGTCCTAATCGTGTGTCTTATAGAAAAACTTCCCCAGTTTTTGCCTCTAATGCTAGGATCTAAGGGGAACAGTCATTTTTCTGAGATTGTACATCTATAAATTGTGATGTAGAAAAGTGTATCGGGAGCCGCATATTTTCATTTCTTCTCTGCGGCGGTCCTTTTATGGTTAAGCTTTTGGTTCTCAAACTTTTCTGTGGACTGGATTTGTGGTGAGAGAACCCCTTATGTATAGAGATGGGTATTCACTCTTTAAAAGGAAAGCTCTTCTTTCCTGTATAAATAATTGTCTGGGCAGTATAAACACTTTCCTCCAAGGCTGTCAGCAAACACCTACAGCCATTTCATTTACTGTCCAACACCCATATAACAGCAGTCCTAAATTCCTTTTTAACTTGGCTGTCATTTGGGTTGGGCAGTTGTGGTCTTTATTTACATATATCAGTACTGTATATGTATTGTCAAATTAGAATGAATTAACACTGGAAATAGCAAATCCATAATTTGGTCCAGTTTGTCATAAAGAAGTAGAGACTTTTTCAAACACTTAAATAAATCCCTGTCATTGCTATATAATTTTTTTTTTCCTACCCTTTTCCCCACAATATAGCCAAGTTCACAGTTTGTCAT
>PVKH010039866.1:0-11131 GCA_004027955.1 Chaetophractus vellerosus | reverse complement strand
TAAAGTCAGATAGTGAGAGTCCTTAAACTTCATTCTTCCTTTCTAGGATGTTTCTGGCTATTCACAGCCCTTTACCCTTCCAAATAAATTTGATAATTAGCTTTTCCAATTCTGTAAAAAAAGGCTGGTAGGAATTTTTTTGGGGATTGTGTTCTATCTGTATATCAGTTTGGGTAGAACTGACAACCTAAATGATACTTAGTCGTCCAATCCACAAACACAGAACGTTCTTTTATTTATTTAGATCTTCTCTGGCTTCTTTTAGAAATGTTTTATAATTTTCTGAATATAGGCCCCTTATGTCCTTGGTTAAGTTTAGTCCTTAAGTGTGATTCCTTTTGTTGCTATTTTTGTAAAAGGAATTTTTTTCCCCAACTTTCTCCTCAGATTGCCCATTACTAGTGTATAAAAACACTATCTATTTTTGCATATTAATCATGTATCATGCCACACTGCTGAATTCACTTATTAGCTCTAGTAGCTTTGTTGTAGATTTTTTGGGGTTTCTAGGTATAGGATCGTATCTGCAAATAGTGAAAAGTTTTACTTCTTCTTTTCCAATTTGTATGCCTTTTATTTCTTTTTCTTGTCTAAAAACTCTAGCTAGAATATCAAGCACATTATTGAGCAACAATGGGCATCCTCATCTTGTTCCTGATCTCAGCATGAAAGCTTTCTTTCACCGTTGAGTACAATGTTAGCTGTGGTTTTTTCATATATGCCCTTTATTATGCTGAGAAAGTTTCCTTCTAATCCTGAATTTACCTGTGTTTTTATCAAGAAAAGACACTGTATTTTGTCAAATGACTATTCTGCATCAATCAAGATGATCATGTGAGTTTTTCTTGTTCAGTGTGTTAATGTGGTGTATTATTACACTGACTAATTTTCTTGTGTTGAACCACCCCTGCATACCTGGGAAAAAATCCACTTGTTCATGATGAATAATTCTTTTAATATGAATTCAATTCATGAGTATTTTGTTGAGGATTTTTGCAACTATATTCACAGGGAAATGGATCTGCAATTTTCTTTTTTTCACAGTAACTTTATCTGGCTTTGGTATTTGGATGATGTTGGCTTCATAGAATGAGTCTGGTCTCATTCCCTCCTGTTCAGTTTTTTGGATGAGTCAAGCAAGATTGGTATTAACTCTTCTCTGAATGCTTGGTAGTATTCACCTTTGAAGTCATCCAGTCCTGGGTTTTTCATTTTTTGGAGGTTTCTGATGACTGCTTCAATTTCTTTACTTGTGATTGGTTTGTTGAGGTCTTCTATTTCCTCTAAGGTCAGTGCAGTTTGTTCATGTGTTTCCAAGAATTTGTTCATTTTGTCTACATTATCTAGTTTGCTGGCATACAGTTGTTCCTAGTATCCGCTTTTGTTATGATCTGTTTTATATCTGTTGGGTCAGTGGATGCACAACACTGATTATACTAAAAGCCACTGATTGTGCACTTTGGATGGAATCTATGGTATGTGAGTATAACTCAATAAAACTGATTTTTGAAAAAACACAATGAGATACTTCACAGCTACTAGAATGGCTAGACAAAGAAAGACGGATGGAAGGAAGGAAGGAAGGAAAGAAAATACAAGTGCTGGAGAGGATATGGAGAAATAGGAATACTCATTCATTGTTAGTGGGAATGTAAAACGGTGCAGCCCTTGTGAAACAGTTTGGTGGTCCCTCAGAAAGTTAAGCATAGAATTACCACAAATGTTTTAAGTGTATGCCATGTGTGCCTGGCACTCCATATGACCAGGTAATCCTACTTCTAGGTATATACCCAAAAGAACTAAAAATAGGGACTCAAGCAGATATTTCACCCCAATATTCATGGTGGCATTATTCACAATTGCCAAAAGATGGAATCAAGCCAAGTATCAATGAATCGAATGGATAAACACAATGTGATATATACATACAATGAAATATTATTCAGCCATAAAAATGAATGAAGTTCTGATCCACATGCAACAGTACGTATGAACCTTAAAGACATCATCTTGGGTGAAATAAGCCATACACAAAAGAACAAATATTGTATGACCTGACTGATTTGAAATAATTAGAATAGGCAAATTCATGAAGTCAGAAACTAGAGTACAGGTTGCCAGGATCTAAGCTAGGGATGGGGAATGGGAAATTCATGCTTAAATTGTACAGTTTCTTTTTGAGGTGATAGAGAAGTTTTGGTGATGGTACCACAACACTGAATGTAATTAACAGCACTGAATAATATATTTGAATGTGGTTAAAAGGGGGAATTTTAGGTTGTATATATATTACAAGAATAATTTAAAAAACCAAAAACAAACCCATAGGAACCTAGTTTAAACCACTGACTATAGTAAATAGTAAGTTATAGTAATATTCTTTCTTCAGTTGTAACAAAGGAACCACACTAATTCAAGGTGTCAATGATTGGGAGCTATATGGTGACTTTATTTTCTATAAATCTAGAACTTTTCAAACAAAAATAAAAAAGTTTTTTTTAATTGCTCTAAAAATAAAGTATTGGAAAAAAGGGTATTTTGAGGCTAATTGGGAAAATGTCTTTACGGACTGGCATTAGATAGTATTAAATTATTGCTAATTTAGATATGATAATACTGTGATTATGTAAGAAACTGTTATTTTTATGAAAATACACTCTGAAAAAATAGATGAAGTAAATGTTAATAATGTGTTAACCTAAATGATGGACATTTGACAGTCCCTCACACTATTCTCTCTACTTTTCTGTGTTTGCAAGTTTTTACAGTCATATTACATACTGTGCATTCATCCATTCATCAAAATGACCTGATGTGTGTTACTTCTGCATCATTAGTAACTGCATCACTCACCTGTTACCAATTTCTTCCCTGTGTTTCAGCAAGGCTTGTTTGGCCATTTCTGGTTCTTCAAACTGCACATAGGCTTCCCCCGTTTTTCTTCTCCCTCTGTAGTCCATGACAAAAGTAATGTCTACTATATTTAGTCCTAGGACACCAAAATTTACTATAAATTAGTGCGGCTAATAAGATCTATTTTACCCTTATTCACATAACTATAAAATTTTTATGGTGTTCTGCCAGTCCCAAAGCTGGATATATAACTAAAGGAAAGAAAATAATTATGCAGCCAAAAGTTAATAATACCCACATACTAATATTTCCAGAACGAACATATATGCTTGGAGCCCAAGCAACCCATCTAATAAAAAGAACTCTTACTTTTTATTTTTAGCCATTAATTATATATTACAGATCACTACTAATGACATATTTCATAGCTAGGAACTGAATACTTTTAAATCATATAAATTGTTACTGTCATAAACTAATATGGCCACTATCATGAGAAATTTTCTTCAGTAGTAAGATCATTTTGAAGTCTGATCTTCCTCAAAGACCTGCCCAATGGATCAAAGTTCTTATGAAAATGAATAAATATTGGAAATCTGAATCCAGCTCTCCCCTAAGGAACCTAATATAACTGCATGTATGAGGCCCCAAACATGATATAACTGAAAAGTACCTGCAAAGAAGTCTACAATGTCTTTCTCATTGCAACTATAAGGAAGTCCTCTCAAACGAACCACACCATCATTTACCACAGGTGAAGATTTGACCTGCAGGCTCTTCATTAAGGCATCCACATCTTCATTGTTTATCTCATATACTACAAAGAAAGAGCACAAAAGGTAGGCAAAAATGTAACAAAGGAAAACACCAATAAGGAAAAAAAAAAAGCATCGTTACTTGATGGATTATATAAAAATTCAAAAACTAGTATTTTTAATCTTTATGCACTACCCTGCAGAAAATGACATTCATTGACTATTTACTATGTACCAGGCAAAACTCACTTAACCTTCATAACTTGTAAGTTAAGCTTGATCTAAATGTTATAGATAAGAAACTCATGTGATCTCTCTGCTTCAATTGTACAAGCTATAAAATGGCATATTCTAATATCTACTACTTCACTATTATTAAGGATCAAATGAAAACTATAAAGTGCTAATGTAACGAGAATGAAAAGCCAGAATCTGGCTTCACATACCTTCCACATACCGCTGACCCATGTACATGCAGTGCTTTTCTAAGGCTTTCTGGACATCCTGCTCCGACTCCATTTCAATTAAAGCATCACCCCTTCGTTTCCCATCTCTATTTAAGAGGAAGTGAATTCCTTTCTCACCATTGCAAATACTGCAATCTAAAAATGTATGAGTAAAATCAATTAAAAACAGGATCAAACTTTTAGAGCAATGATAAGTCACTAAGAATGCAATTTTCCAACAAGAAGACTAAGCATGAACCAAAATTCCCTATACAAACTCCTATCACCAAAGCCAACCAAATGCTAATGAAGTGATAATCTTTCCAAGTGGAAAATATAAGCAAACTTTAGCACATAAGCTTATGATCTCCTGAACATTAGCAAATGACAAATCAGGCAAAACCTACCATAAAATGCATTATGTCCACCTTGATGCTTCTATGATCAGTTTCAAATCACTTAAGAATTAAAGTATAGCTAGATCTATGCATAAATGTCTTCCTTTGTTGAAATCACACCATATGAACTCTTAAATTATTTCCTGTTTAACAATAATTTTGCTACCATAAAACTTTTCTGCCTTTTCAATGTCAAGAAAAAGACATCTCCATATTCTTCTTATAATGGGAACAAGATGAAGATGAAAGTGGCTTTATAAAATGCTTGACCTGCACAATGCTATACATATTAAGGTACTTAAAATATTCAGTAAAATGCTTTTATAACATTTTATTTATTTTTTTTAATAAATTTCTTTTTTTAAAAGATTTATTTATTTATTTATTTATTTATTTATTTATTTATTTATTATATATCACCCCCTTTCTGCCTGTTCCTGCTGTGTTCATTTTTGCGTTCTTCTGCGTCTGCTTGTCTCTCCCTGCTGCAGCGACCCGCCGAGTCAGCTCACCGCGCGGCGGCCTGTCTGCTCAGGGCTGCCTGCCTGCTCGCAGGGGCTTGCCCTGCCTGCAGAGGCTTGCCCTGCCCGTGGCAGCTTGCCTTCTCAAGGCAGTCTGCCTGCTCGAGGAGGCCCCGGGAACCGAACCTGGGGCCCCCCATGTGGTAAACCGGAGCCCTATAACATTTTAAAGGTGGCATCTTCTAAAGCCTCTTAAGAGGAAAATTAAAAATCACATTCAGATACAGAAACTTTAAAACCACCCCCAGATTGCTAAACCTTCCAAACACGTTACTAAGGGAACTTTATTTCTTGATACCAACTGCTCCTGTATTTATAATTTTATGTATTACAAAAAGAACAACTCTTAATCTCTTATTTACACGAACAGGTTTAGCTTTTTGATATGTACATACTAAAACCTCAGAGAAAACTGGTTTAATACCATGTACTTTTATCATTAAATACTTCTGTTGCATTCAAAGTCTTTAAACCTGGCATAGCACAAAATGTACCCATAGGGTCTCTTGGTATGAATATGTAACCTGCCAGAATGAGACAACTGCCAACAATCAAATAGGATGTCTACAGAACAGCCTAACATGGATCTCAAAGGACTTTTATTTATGCAAAATTACATATTTAAGACATACATAAAATATACCTGAGAAAAAGTTAAGTACATCTTCCACAGTGCATGACCAGGGCAATCCTTGAGCTCGAATGAGATAAACATCATCCACTTCCTCTCCCAACTTGGATGGGGCCAGTTCACATTCAGGGAGTGGTGGAACATCTTCTAGGTAGGTAGTTTTGGACTCCTTCCAAGAGAAATAAAGAATGTAAAAACACTTCTTCGACAATCTACTTAGAGAATATTTATTTCTATAAACTAACACTTTAGACATTATTCTTAGGGAACAGTTATTATTTCAGAGGCAAAAAGTAAACTTTACAAATCTATCTCATCCTGTTTTGGCCTAGATTGTATCTCCTAAAGCAACAAGAAAGTACTTCCTATATCCTAATGGTTTCACAGGACATAAATTTTATCCAGGGTTTGTCTTGAAAATTGTCAGCCCCAAATTACACTGAAGAAGTGTTTCTGTTGACCGAGTACAAAGGGGTCCTCTCAATATGACAACTATTTGAGTGCCTCATATACACAGTGTACCATTTTACGCCTATATCTCAAAGTACTTACATCTAGAGTTAAGACAGGCAGCATACAAGACAAAATGTTTTAAGTGCTATAATTAAGATTAAAAAGTACTACAGGAATTCAGAACAGATCACTAACAGAAAAGAATCAGGACATGACATGAACTTTGAAGGAATAATAGAATTTTGACAGTGACAAAGTACAGAGCAACTCCAGCTTGAGAAGTGAGAGGTAGAAGTTGTAGTAACAAAGGTCCATTTGAAAAACAGCAATTAATCCCATGTGGCTAAAGTATAGGGTACAATTAGGAGCCAAAGAAGATGGAACTGACACTTGCTTCCATACAGCAGAGGGTCTTGAGTATTAATGTGTATTCTTAACTTGGTAGACAAAGGGGAATAAATGACATTGAGTAAGTAAATCAACAAGGCAGCAGAATGCCTTAGAGAGATTAATCTGCCACATAAAATGAAGAAAGGAAAGATAATAACAGGCAACAGCAGCAGTGTACCAAGAACCTAAGCCATACCTAAAGAACTCTATTTTAGGGAAGCGTGGGAAGATGGTGGTATATAGGAAGCCCCAGGAATCAGTCCCTATACCAGAACTACTAAACGGGCATGAACTGAATCAACTATTCCAAAACTCTGGAGTTTAGGAGAATACTGCACAGCATCCATGGAAGACAGGGAGGAAAATTAGGGTAAAGACCAGTAAATTGCTCTTTCCATGCAGTGGTTACAGAC
Source organism: Chaetophractus vellerosus (assembly GCA_004027955.1). Taxonomy (NCBI): domain Eukaryota; kingdom Metazoa; phylum Chordata; class Mammalia; order Cingulata; family Chlamyphoridae; genus Chaetophractus; species Chaetophractus vellerosus. The sequence goes on along the minus strand of PVKH010039866.1, from coordinate 4,271 downwards.
ACCCATCCCCAACTCACGGCAGGCAGCAAGTGTCTGGACACTGGCGTAACTTGCTGGTACAAGAAAGGGAAGTAAAAATACACCTCCCTAGGATCCAGGGGCGTGGGCGTGCAGGCTGATCACTGCTTTTGATTAGCTACTTCAGATCACTAGGGACCCAGCTCTGAAGGCAGACATTTTTCCAATCTGCCTTGAACTAAGGCGATAGAAGAGACTTAAATACAATATGCTCCTTTATGTAATCAATATATCTTAAAATATATATATAATTTAAAAATTAATTAATTAATTAAAAAAAAAAGACAATATGCTCCCTCAGAGCTACAGAGGAGAGTATGAGGGCTGCATTTGCTGGGTAGGGGCCGAGTAAAAAAAAAGTGCAGCTTTGGGGAGCCCTAGGAAAACTTCCTGGCCGCCTTCCTATGCTCTCCCTAATCCCCTCCACAGCACAGTTTGGAGCAGGCCAATGTTTATTTGTGGGTCCCTGGTCTTACTCTAGCTGGGAAAGACTAAGTTGGGAAACTCTTCTCCAAGGTGCTCCTCTCCCAGAATTTACCCTCTAGGCAAAAGGAGCTTGAGATAAAGAAGGCAATGTTAAACAATTGAAGTGGAAAGCATAGGGCAAAAGTTTATCAACTTTAAGTCCAGCAGTGAAATATGCAGAGGGGTGGTTTGTTTCCTGGAGAAGTTGAGGGGGCATTCAAACTCCTGTAAACAGGGGAACTCCTAAGGCCACTAGCAAGCACAAGCCCAGGACAAGACACAGACCCAGAAAAGGCAGGGAGGACCCTGCACTTTGCATCTGCCTTGGGCTGACCTACCTGATAGAAAGCCTGAAATCAGAGAGCACCTGCTAAGGCAAAGCAAACTTACAAAGACAAAAATATTGAAAGTTGTTTTTTGCTTGGTTTTGTTAGCTCCTAACACACAAGAAACGCTCTGTTATATCATCACCTGGCTACAAACTCAAGGAAACAGACACCTCAGGGAATAAATCCCAGAATTAATACTTAAAAATACAACAACATTAAAATACAGTGTGCAACAAAAGAAAGAAAAAGGAAATGATGGACCATTCAAAGGAAGAGGGCAAAAATCCAGAAAACATCAAGGGAAAAGACCAGATTGTGGACACACAAGGTAAAGACTTGAAAATACGGAAAAAGGACTTAAGAATAAAATATCTGGAAAACAATGAGAGAACAATATGAAAATCTCAATAAAGACACAAATACTAAAAAGGGACCCAACAGAACTACTGGAGTTGAAGACCACAGTAACTGAAATGAAGAATACCCAGGAGGATTTTAACAGCAGATTAGAGCTGGCAGAAGAAAAAATCAGTTAACTCAAAGACAAGATAATTGAAATGAGTCAGGATGAGGAAGAGAAAGAAAAAATGATCAAAAATTTGAAAATAGCATAAGAGACCTCTGGGAAACCATCAAGCATACCAATATACACATTATGGGAGTCCAAGAAGAAAGAGAAAGTAGTAGAAGGAATATTCAAAGAAATAATGACAGAAAACTTCCCATATTTAGAAAAAGAAGTGAATATACATGTTTAATTTGCCCAGAGAACACCAAACAGGATAAACTTGAAAGAAAATACATGCCGTCACACACTGAGCAAACTATCAAAGGCAAAGGACAAAGGAAGAATTCTGAAAGCAGCAAGAAAAAAACAAAGTGTTATGTACAAGGGAATCCCAATTAGATTAAGCACAGATTTCTCAACAGATATCATGGAGGGTAGAAGGCAGTGGACTGAAATACTTAAGTGGTGAAAGAAAACAATAGCCAACCAAGAATATTATATCCAGTGAAATATTCTTTCAAAAATGAGAGACTTCTGGGAAAATGGCCAATGTGAACGACACAGGACCCTCTTCTCTCCCAGATAAATAGCTAAAAGGACAGGCAGAAACAGCCTCGAAAAACTGTTCAAGGGTTTAGGACACAAGGGGAAGGCTGGACACCACCCAGAACAGAGAAGGGGCACAGTGAAAAAAAATCTTGACAGAAAGACTGAGTAGAAGCTGCAGCTGCTGCTGCCAGCACCCTTCCCCCAACCTACAAGCAGACAATTTTAAATTCTCTGGGGTTGGGCCAGTGGCTACAGTCAGAGGGGTCTGCAAAGATCCACCTACCCAGGTAATGGGACAGAGAGGGATACAACCTAAGGCTGATTCAGCTTTTGGCCCATAAATTTGGTCTGTTGTGTCCCATAAGCCCTTCTAGGCCAGGTGGTGCTGTGCCATTATTTGCCCTGAAAGCCAGCACAGCACTAAAGAGATCTGACCCTCTCAATCACCCTTCTGAATGACCAGGACTGACTGGAACTGATTGTTGAGGACACAAAAGGGAGTGGAATTATTTCCTACCCAGGAAAAGGAGGAAATCAGGGAAAAATTCCATTTACAATAGCAACAAAAAGACTCAAATACCTAGGGATCAATTTAACCAAAGAAGTACAGGACCATAACAGAAAACTGTAACAATGGTAAAAGAAATCAATGAAGATCTAAACCAATGTACATTCGGTGTTCATGGATTGGAAGAAAAAATATCATGAAGATGTCAGTCCAACCCAGATTTACAGATTCAATGCAATACCAGCCAAAATACCAACACCTTACATTACAGGATTAGAAAAGGCAACTACCAATTCATTTGGAATAGCCAAAAACATTCTAAAAAATGAAGAGTAATGTGAGGAATTTCACTGCCTCAACCTGAAACATATTACAAAGCTACAGTGCTCAAAACAGCATGGTATTGGCATAAAGATAGATACACTGATCAGTGGAATATAATTGAGAGTCTAGAAATAAACCCTCACCTCTAAGGCCAACTGGTTTTTGACAAACCTACCAAGTCCATGTTACCGGGACTAAACAGTCTCCTAAACAAATGGTGTTGGGACAACTGTATATCCATAACCAAAAGAATGAAAGAGGACACCTATCCTACTCTATACAAGAATCAACTCAAGGGGGCCAGCCATATAGCCCAGTGGATAGGGCGCCGGTATACCACACGGGAGGCCCCGGGTTCGGTTCCTGGGGACCTCTCCTAGCGGGCAGACCGCCTTGAGAAGGGCAAGCCGCCATGGGCGGGCCAGAGCCACCGTGGGCAGGGCAAAAAGCTGCCACGGGCAGGGCAGGTCACCCACGAATGGAGCGCAGTCAGCCACCCGCGAACTGAAGCAAGCCGGCCGTGAATGGAAGAAGCCGCCCACAAGTGGGGAAAGCCGCGCCTGCACAGTAACCGGCCTCGGCGCGTCGCCACAACGGGGGGAGGGAAGATATGTAATAAAATAAAATAAATCTTTAAAAAAAAAAAAAAAAAGAATCAACTCAAAATGGATCCAAGACCTAAATATAAAAGCCAGACTATAAAACTATTAGAAGAAAATGTAGGGAAACATCTTCAAGATCTTGTAGCACATGGTGGTTTCTTGGATCTTACACCAAAAGAATAAACAACAAAAGAAAAAATAGATAAATGGGGCCTTCTCAAAATTAAACACTTTTGCACCTCAATGGACATTGTCGAAAGAGTAAAAAGGCAGCTGACTCAATGGGAGAAAATATTCAGACATCACATATCTGATAAGGGTTTAATATCTATGATATACAAAGAGATGTTACAGCTCAACAATAAAAAGACAAACTACCCAATTAAAAAACAGACAGAAGACTTGAATAGACATTTGTCCAAAGAATACAAATGGTGAAAAAATACATGAAAAAAATGTTCAACATCACCAGCAATTAGGGAACTGTAAATCAAAGCTATAATGAGGTACTTCACACCTATTAGAATGGCCACTATTAAAAAAACAGAAGAGGGCCCGGCTAGATAGCTCAGTGGATAAAGAGCGCGCTGGGACACCACATGGGAGGCCCGGGTTCGGTTCCCGGGGACCTCTCTGAGCGGGCAGACGGCCTTGAGAAAGGCAAGCCACCATGGGCGGGGCAAAAGCCGCTGTGGGCAGGGCAAAAAGCCGCCACGGGCAGGGCGGAGCCCCCACGGGCATGGCAAAGTCACCCGTGAAAAGCAGAGCTGCCGCCTGCAAACTGCGGAAGCCAGCAGCCCGCAAAAACATGGAGGACTGCTGCCCGCAAAACATGGAGTGGAGCCACCCGTGAAAGCGGAGTGGAGCCACCCAGGACGGAACGAGCCACCGCCGCGGAGGGCCGACTCAGCGCGTCGCCGCAGAGACAGGGGGAGATAGGAGGCAGACATAGAAAAACACAGAAGAAT
>PVKH010039865.1:0-11131 GCA_004027955.1 Chaetophractus vellerosus | reverse complement strand
CTGATGGCAAAGCCCCAAAATGTGTGTAACTAACAGAGGCATTATGCCACACTTAAGGATGTGCATGTGGGCGGTTGTGGGAGGGGTGGGGGGTGGCATATGGGTACTCCTGGAATCTCTGTGTAACATTTGTGTAATCAATGTATCCTAAAAATGTATGTAGATATATAAAAAATAAATAAAAAATTAATTTAAAAAATCAAAAAAAAAATCTCTGTGTCTTACCTGTCCATTTTGTCTACTATTCTGAAAATGAATTCCTCTTCAGGAAAGTGAAAAGTCTTCTCTACTTGCAGCTCCCACCTCCTGGGGGTCACCATCTTTTACAGCACCATGTTTTTTACTTATTTAAAACCAAAGAGGCCTTACTCCTTGGAAAAAGATCAAGTGGACTCTGTGTTTTATACTATGGTGATCCCCATGCTGAATCCACTTATTTATAGTCTTAGGAAAAAAGAAGTGAAAAATGCTAGCATTAGAGTCATGCAGAAGGGAGAGGGCTCCAGGCAATTGAAATGACAGTGATGCGGAATATTTAAATGCCTTTTACTTTCTTTTCTATTTAGGTATTTAATTTCTATCTCTCTAAATATACTAGCACCATTTAACTACTTTTCATTTCTGCTGAGCCATCCTGTATTTCACCACACATGACCAGCAACATTACCCAGAATATGTTTTAGGAAATCTACATTTTAATTGAAACCCCTTAAAATATGTGCCAAGACTGGTTTAAATATACATGCATTTTAGGGCAACTAATGTGCAAAACCACTGTGGTTTTTTTTCAAATTAGATCATAGAAATCCCCATGAAAGTTTCAATTTCAGAGAAATTTGTTATAGAGAGCACATTCAGAAGTCGTTCCATTTACTCTGTAGGTAAGAAATACAGTACAATCATAGGGTACTGCTTTGGATGAACAAACCAGGGTTTAGATTCTATATTTTCCATCTATTTAGCTGTATATCCCTTACTAAATCACTGACTCTTTAAATATAGTCTTCTTAGTTGTACAAGAGAAATAATATTACAAAATATATAAATTACTATAAAGATTAAATTATTTTATGGATGGGAATAATTTATGTACTACTAGTAAATGTAGGCAACTATTCATCAGAAAACTTAATTCTTGCAATATTTTGAATATTTAATAGCTTTGTTATGGGAATGTTCACTGGTAATTTATAAATGCTTTTAGTCAATCTTATTCACAATTAATTAATAACTATAAGGTAAAAAAGCACTTCAATATTTGTTCTTAGAGCCAAGGAAAATATTGTGATGCAATTAATTTATAGAAAAATATATATGTGAACAATGAACAAATTTGAAAAATATTTTAAATGTTAAATAAAATAAAAATATATAATCTTTTTTGTTATTTTATTCATGCTGTTTTAGAATTATCTAATATATGTGTATGTATAAATTAAATATTTTTACAAAATTATTGTCATTTTCTATTTATCTTATGCAGTTCGAGTTCCACTAAATCCTAAAATATTTGGTAATTACTTTTTCATTTAAATTTGTGAGATGAATATTTTGTTGTTACATATGCAAAATCAGAATCACATCTTGCAGTGCTGTAAGACCAGAAGCTTTGTAAATTTATGAGCTGAACTATCTGCACACACTAATATCTCTTTTGTTTCTATCTGCTAACACCATTTGAAAACCCTCTCATTTTGTGATGTTTCAAGAAGCTTCAGCAGTATTTGTTTAATTTCAATATGATTTTTAAAAATGTGTCCTTCCTCCTGATTTCTATAATTTCATTACAGCCTTTAAAAAGAAATAAATTATTCCATTAAATTCTTTGCTAATTTGGGTTAAAATTTTTGAAAGAAAAAAGTTTTAAAGCTAAGAATGAATAACGAATCCAAATTTTAGACCTCCCATAAATTTTACTAAGATAGTTGGCAAAATTGCCTTTAAAAATTTCCTCTATATTGTGATATTTCAGTTTAATTTTCTCTGCTACTCAATGTGCATTTAAGGACGTATGTTTTCTTAATTTTACAAGCATTTGATTTTTCACTTAAACTTTAATTATGGATATTAATTATAGTTTTCACATTCAAGTAATTTGTATACTTTTAATTTAAATTAAGGTTTTCTTTGGAAAATTATATTTGGTTATTTTCCTAAATAATTTTTCCTGCTGTGCATTATTTATTTAGCAATTTAACAAGTGACACTCAGAAGTTCAGGAATCTTTAGTGATATGACAATATTACATGGCTAGCAAATGACATAGCTAAAATTTGAATTTTGCTCTGCCGGTCTGTCAAGCTCAAATTCCTTGAGTGGGACACACAACTCCTTTGTTTTATTTGGAATATCTCTCCCACGTCAAACATCAGAGTTCCCATTCTGTGATCATAACCTCCTCTTCTTCTAGTTTGTCCACACACTCCCCATGCTTAGGTTTTCCTTCTACAGTGTATTTTCCCCTCTTGCCAAACATCAGTTCTACAAAGAACTCCTCAAGCAACACTACTGGAACATTTGAAACTAAATCTCTCCACCTTTTTTAAAATTATATTTGGTTACTTTCCTAAACGATTTTTGAATAATTGAAATAGTGTTCAACCTCTGCTTTATGCTTTATATGTTTAAAAACTGTTCACCAATTAGCCCCTGATCAGTAATTTATTAAAATAATGAAAATGTGCTTTATTTTCTTTAACTTATCTTATATAATATCCAAGTAATTAATGATATTATGACTTATCCTGAATTTCTAGGGAAATTTTAACTTATATAATATCCAAGTAATTAATGATATTATGACTTATTCAGAAACAGAATGTCTCAACAACAAGAAAGTATAGTCCTTGGATGTAGCAATGCAGGCTTTCACTGACCAGGCATTGTGGGTGATTCTTTTCCATGCGGTAATGGTGGTACCAAGGTTTCTTCTGTGTTATTGTTGTACAATGTCCCAAAATGTTGTCGTCTTTTGCATGTATTAAGAGGTTTCACACAGCACTCTGACCATATCCTTTTCTTCTTCTTCCTCCTCCTCCTCCTCTCCTTCCCCTCCTCCTCTTTCTCTTCTATTTCTTCCTCTTCCTCTTCTTCTAATATTACTAATACCAATGACTCTATTTTTCTTCTTTTAATGTCTCCAATATTGATAATTCAGTCTCAAAAACCACAAATTATACATATGTCAACCAATTGAATGGTCTGTAAAAACCAGTGGAAACTACTTTTCTAATATTGTACTTAGTTTCCTTTTTATTTTCTCTGTCATTGTAAACTGAAAGCTTTTACTATATCTTATGACATTTTTGGAGGCCAGATGATATGCATTTGCAAAGCAGAGAGATCAGTCTGTTGTTTCATACTCTGTACTAAATTATTTGAAAACAGAGACTGTATAGCCAGAAAGTTTAGGTGTCAATCTTGGCATCACTTAAGAGCTCTGTGGAATTAAGCATATTCCTTAGAGTTGAAGTGTATCTATTTCTTCAAATGTGATTGTGGCTAGTAATAGTACTACCTATAAGAGTTGTTAGAGGATACATGACTTAGTATATATAGTACATTTATATCTATAATTAAGATAAAGCTGCACATAGAGCTAACAACTACTACTATTATTCATTCAGCGACAGAGGCATTATGCCACACTGAGGGATGTGTATGTGGGGGGTTGTGGGAGGGCTGGGGGGTGGCATATGGGTACTACTGGAATCTCTGTGTAACATTTATGTAATCAATGTATCCTAACAATATATATAGATATATAAAAAATAAATAATTTTTTAAAAGTAATTTTATTGTAAGTTTTAATTAAAATATGAATATCAAAATTAGAAAATAATTGTAGGTAATATTTATTTTTATTAGATGGATGTATGGATTTTTTAAAAATTAATTAATATATCCATGGTAGATCATCATTGTATTCATCAGAATTCTCTAGAATAACAGAAGAAACATTATATCTAATGTTATTATTATGAGGTTTTATTAGAATTGCCTCACGAGACTGTGGGGATAGGCAAGTCCAATCAACCCCAATGAAGGTTTTCAATGAATTCCCCAAGAGAAACTGGCTGGTTGAAGTTCAGAGGAAATTCACTCTTGTGACTGCATAAATGATCATTTCTCCTTTTATTTTATGTTTTTTTATATATTTTTTAAGATTTATATTTTTATTTAGTTATATATCCCCCCCTGCTGCTTGTTCTTGCTGTGTTCATTTTTGCTTTTGCATTTTTCTGCATCTGCTCATCTCTCCCTGCGGTGGCACCCCACTGAGTCAGCTCACCACACGGCTGCTTCCCTGTTTGTGGCTGCTTGCCTTGCTTGCAGTGGCCTGCCTTTGTTTGCAGTGGCCTGCTCTGCCCACGGTGGCCTGCCTTCTCAAGGTGGCCTGCCTTCTCAAAGAGGCCCCAGGAACTGAACCTGGGGCCTCCCATGTGGTAAACCAGGGCTCTACCAATTGAGCCATACCTGGTTCCCGATCACTTCTCCTTTTAAAGTCTTCAATTGTTTGGATGAGACTTCTCTCTTTTTTAAAAACAATCTCATCAGTTGATTGTAGATGTAACCAGTCAGAGATGCAATCAACTTACTGATGATTTAAATCCATGAATTAATCACACAGTAACAACCATACCAGTGCTTGCTTGAACAAGCAATGGGATATGCATGAACGCAACCACTGCAATCACTTAATGCTAGAAGGCAATAGGCTTCAGCATCAGTTTTATTTCTACTCTTAAAATGCTGAGAAAACTTCACCATATTGAAAAACATGGAGTAGAAACTGCTGAAAATTATGGTGTCCTGGCAATGCAGCTCAACTTTCAATTCCACCCAAGTTATGTGCCAATTTCTTGCATGATTTTTTATCAAAAACATTTTAAAGAAAGCATGAACCAATTAATTTTCTTTCCAATTTTCCTGGAAGCTTAAAATTAGGAAATGGGCTGTTTTTTAAAGGGATAATCAGTGTGGTAATTTGCAAACATGGCCCTGATTCTCCACTCCTCTCTGTATTCCTGACCTTTGCCACTGTGGCTTTGCAGCTTTTCACATCAAGTAGTGGATTTTATTTCTCCACTCCTTGACGGTAGGCTGATTTTCAAATTGCTTTGCTTTAAAAAAGATGACAGTGTGCCAATTCCAAACATTTGAGAAGTCATACCTTAAGCACAGTTTTTACTAATTGTATAAACTTGCCATGTGAACAAACATTGAATGAACTGATAGAAAATGAAACACTCATACCCATTCTCCCTTACTCTACACCTTACAAGCAGACAATTAGCCAACCACCACACTTGAGAGTAAGACTATCTTAACTGCCAACTGATCTCATTTATATGAGCAAGCCAAGCCAAAATCAGCCAAGACTGGACTAAAGATTAGCAAAATTATGCAGATGATTCTTGCACAAGTGAGAAATAATAAGTGGTTGTTGTTTTAGCAAACATATTTAGGTTTGCTTTGCAGTCATTGGAGTCAATCACTTTCTCAAGTTTTGGAAAGGTTAACAGTAGAGTTTTCTAAGATTTATCATATGACAATTAAGGATATCTGTCATTTTCCCAGTTTGAGGCAATTTGCTTAAATAATGAAATAAAAATCAAATTGCAAACATTGTTGATTTTATTGCAAATATAACATTTTATTAAAATTATATTATTCTATTGCTTTTAAATCTCTTATTTTCAGTATTTTCCAAATTTCACTTAACAAGCATTTTAATATTTTTCAATACACTTTAAAATGTCATGTTTTAATTCAAAGTATATTAAAATAAATCACCTTATTTTTTCCCACAACGTTTCTATCTAAAACAAAACCCTGTGGTTAGAAAGACTTATATGAATACCTATCATAAAAAATCCCAAATGATTTTATTCATTATCATCTTGGTTATAAATGCAGGGAATTTTCTGTATATGTGACTAGGCAGCTGAAACATATAGGTAGCAGTGCCAGTCAGTGCTCTCAGCATCCACACTCATTGTCTTCATCCCCTGAACCTGTGAATATATTGTGGAGCTAAACCAATAAACTGGTGGCAGCAGAGGAAATGTTAACGGTTGTTTCTACTTTATATACAATATTTGGTAGACAACCAAAACCAGTTGCTTTTATCCTCAAATGAGAGCATTAAAAAAGGAGCCATTCATCCATCTAACAGCAAATTCTTAAGGGGGGAGGGAGCGGTTCTACTTTTGTGACGCATACATTGCCTAGTTTACTGTTAAATTTTATAAATAATACCTTTGGAGTATCTACTCTAGGGTGTACTGATATCTGCTCTTTTAAAGATATGAAATACCATATGTCTCCTTCCTCCCCTAATCCCCCTTTGCAAATGTAGTCACTCCCTTGACACTTCAATGTAATTTCGACCCATCTCCACCCTTAGGAAGCTGAAATCCTAGTAAAAGACAGCCTGTGTGTGTGAGAGAGACCGAGACAGAGAGACAGAGACAAAGAGAGAGGCAGTAGTTCTGTGGTGTCAAGTTGTAGACTGAAATTCAGCAAAAATCTTTTCTTTTCTTGAAGCAAGGAATATGAAATATATTCTAGGATATGTATTCGGTATGGTCCTTTGTTCTAGCACAAGCTTTACTTATCCTAAAGTTTTTCGATCTCTCTCAAGGAAAGGGAAATTAATATTTTGAGATTCTTTTAAAGGAGCTTTTCAAAGCATCTCCCACCGGGAAATATCACGACAGCTCAACACCGGTGAATTTCAATAAAAATAATCGAGTCTGATTTTTTTCAACATAGTTGTATACGTCTCAGGCCCCCAAATGTGTGCCTTCATAGGCATCATTAATCAAAAAGTTTTATATTTAGATTATTTAATTTACATATAATGATCATGAAATCAATTCCACTCAAATTTCCTTTTAATTTGAACAAATCTTTAAAAATACTTTAAAGTTTCTTAAAACTAAAATAAAAAGGCAAGTCAACTTTGGTGTAAGTGGGTTTACTACATGATGTAAGCCATCAGTGCTAACACTGATTTTCAGAGATGTTCTTACATTTTTACTCTCATCAGACTCTCTTCTTCAGGAATGATACACCCTGGGACAAATGTTTGGGGATACAGTAAGAAAACCAGAAAGGACGTTAAACATTATACTTTACTATATATGTGATTTCAAAACATTACCATGTAAGCTAAAATATATGTCTAAGGCCATTAATTTCCATGGAAAGCATCTTAATTTTCTGGCTGCTAAAACAGAGTATGCAGTGAGTTGGCTTAAATAACAGGAATTTATTGGCTCATGTTTTTGAAGCAAGGAGAAGTAAAAAAAATCAAGACATGAGCAAGACAATGCCCTCTCACTAAGGACTGTGGCAATCTGGGGCTGACTTCCATCAATGCTTGGTTCTTGTATTTTCTGTTGGGTTTCTCTTCTGTGTCCAATTTTCTTTGCTTATAAGGATTTTAGCCATATTGGATTATGCTCTACCCTCATTCAATTTGGCTACACCTTAACTAATAACTGCTTCTATGATCCTATTTACAAGTGGTTTCAAACTTGCAGAGCCAGGGGTTGGGAACTAAATATGCCTTTTGTTGGGGACATGATTCAATCCCTAATTGAAAGAAAGATGACAAAGCCAGGAAGAAACAAGAAGTCATACCATGTGTTTAAGGTACTTTAATTAAAGAAAACATCTGGATAATAATATTCAAGTTGTCTTTTTGTTTTGAGTTTCAAAGGTTATTTTCTTTTTGTTTGTATTTCTCATAGGGCAATTTATCATGGTAGTTTGTAAATGGAGAGGAGGAATATCTTCAATTTTTTAAAAGATTTATTTTTATTTATTTATATACCCCTCCCCCAACTGCTTGTACTTGCTGTGTTCATTTTGCTTTTGGCATTCTGTGTCTGCTTGTCTCCCCCTACTGTGGCATCCCGCTGAGTCCGCTCACTGCAGGGCAGCTTGACTGCTTCCTGGCGGCTTTGCTTGCTTGCAGCGGCTTTGCTTGCTCATGGCAGCTTGCCAGCCCATGGCAAATTGCCTGCTTGAGGAGGCCCTGGGAACCGAACCTGGGGCCTCCCATGTGGTAAACCAGAGCTCTACCAATTGAGACACAGCTAGTTCCCTATCTTCATTTTTTGAAGTGAGGAAAGATTAATTGTAAAAGGGTCTCAGTGAGGAAGGAGAAAGAAAAACATGCTCCTCAACCTTAGGGCATTCTCAGATTAATTTTAGGAAAACACATATAATTGCTAAGAATTTGAACATAGATTCAACTATAATGAATTATACACATAAAATTCTTAAACTGTTCGGAATATCCATATCATTAGAATCAGTCTTTGTTTCCAGGCAAGGATTTCTTTGTGCATGTATCTTTGACCACCTCTCAAAGAATGTAGAATGGGGGAAATACTTTGTGGAGTTGGTTTCTGGTCCTGATTCTCTTCTACCTATAATGATCAAACTGGTTCTTATATAGTCATGTATGTACAAACTAGGGTCAGGAGCATTTGCTTTGTTCAAGGACGTGAAGGCTTCATCTTCTGATTAAGAAAACGCTACTGCCTTTCCCCACTCCACCCCATAAACACATTTTTTTTGTGAAAATTCAGGGAAGATTTCATATTCCACTTTAAAAAATGGATGTAAAATATTTGCCTTTCAAAATTATTGAAAATTAAATATACAAAACAACTTAAGTATGCATTTATATTTTTCTGTTGTGCAAACTGACTCAAATTTTTTAAAAGATTTATTTCTTCTCCCTCCCCACATTTATTTATTTTGTTTGTTTGTTTGTTTCGTGCTTGCTGTCTGCTCTCTGTGTTCTTCTCTGTCTGCTTGTCTTCTCTTTAGGCAGCACCTGGAACCAATCCTGGGACCTTCTGGAGTGGGAGAGAGGTGCTCAATCTCCTGTGCCACCTCAGCTCCCTGATCTGTTGTGTCTCTTATTGTCTCTCCTCTGTGCCTCTTTTTGTTGGATCATCTTTCTGAGCCAGCTCTCCACATGGGACAACCCTCCTGTGCAGGCAAACATGCTTGCACAGGCCAGTTCTCCACTTGTGCCAGCTTGTCTTTCACAAGGAGGGCCCAGGAGTTGAACCCTGGACCTCCTATACAGTAGATGGGACCCCAAATGCTTAAGCCACACTTGCTTCCTGCAATACTTTTTAACCTGAAATGTTATCACATTCATTCTTCAGGTCACTAAAAATTCTTCAAAATTATCATTTTAATACCTACATAGTATTCCATCATGTATATGTGCAATAGTTTTTACTATATCCTTCTTATTTAACATTCTAAGTTTTGATATCATAAATAATATTTCAGTGCATCAGTAGGATATTTGGTAATGATTCCTATTTACAACTTTAATCAGTTCTTGCAGTAGACTGGAAGTAGGGAAATTAATTTGTCAAAAATGTATCTTTAAGGCTTCAAGATCATAGTTACAAGAAGGTTCATAGTTATAAGAAGATATTTAAGAGTATTCATTGGGAATGGATGTGGCTCAAGTGGTTGGGCTCCTGTTTACCATATGGGAGGCCCTGGGTTCAATTTCCATGGGCCTACTGGTGAAGGCTAAGATGGCCTGCATGGTGCTACAGGCTGAGCTGGTGCAGCAAGATGATGAAACAAAGAGAGACAGGCAGAGGAAGAGAGAAGCACAGCGGATGAATACAAAAAGCACAAGTGGCAAGGGGGAGGGGTATAAATAAATAGTAAAATAAATCTCAAAAAAATAGTATCAAAATTGCTTTCCACATCTACTGATATCAATACAAAGTGAATACTTCTGGGTTAACAATCATTAAGCTATATTTATCCCACCAGTTCAGTGGAAAACTCAGAGGGTAGTATATATTGTATACCTTATTTTCAGGGATTCCAGGTATGGATAATTGAGTGCAGGAAGTGTGCATAGGAAAATGAATTTGAAAGTATGGAACAATAAAGCTAATTAAATAATAATTTAGCTTTCTAGTGATGCAATGTCAATTCCTACTGAATATGAGTTTAAAGAATCATATAGGATTCTGAAGATGTCAATAACTTTAATACATCTTTTATCTGTGAAATAAACTGAGACTTATTCATAGGTAATCTACAATTTCGGAATTCCTCATAAACTAAAGCAATGTCTTATATCTTGTTGCCTAAATTAACTTTTCAAACAATCCCCCTATCTGTTAGGAGAGAGTAAATACCCTATTTTGGATCATCTAATGGATAAGGACTTTTAGAATAATTTTTTTCTTCTATTTATTCAACCCCTAAAAGGAGGACATGGACAAGGGAAATTGCAGCACTGTGTCAGAGTTCATTCTTGTGGGATTGTCAGACCTCTCTGAGCTGAGCGTCTTCCTCTTCCTGGTCTTCCTTCCAATCTATGGAGTCATAGTAATGGGCAAAGTGGGCATGATCACAGTGTTCCAGGCCAGCTCTCAGCTGCACATCCCCATATACCTTTTCCTGAACCACTGCAGAAGGAAGGTACAAACTCTTTTCCACCTGTGCCTCACATCTCACAGCCATCATGGTCCTCCATGGAATGCTCCTTTTCATTTATTGCAGTTCTGACTACAATCTGGAAACTGATAAAGTGGCCATGTGTTCTATACTGTGGTGATTCCCATGCTGAACCCCCTGATCTACAGCTTGAGGAACAAAGATGTGAAAGCAGCTGTCAGGAAAATGGTGGCCTCCAAAATATCTTCTAAGAAACTACTTTTTTGTTTGTTTATTTATTTTTTTTTAAAGAAACAAGACTAAGGTTTGCAAAGTGGAGGGTGGTGGAGGGGTGAGTAGGTGAGATTTGCATTGCTACAGCGGAAAGAATAGTAAGTAGATAGGTAGTTATGAATGTTTTTTCTTTTTTTATTTTTAAAATTTTTTTGTTACATATCCCCCCCTTTCTGCTTGCTCTTGCTGTGTTCATTTTTTGTGTTCTTCTGTGTCTGCTCTGTCTCCCCCGATTTGCAGTGATGCACTGAGTCAGCTCACTGCACAGGCAGCTCTGCTCCTTTCACGGGTGGCTTTTTGCTTCCATTTGCGGGTGGCTCTGCTCTATTCGTGGGTGGCTTGCCCTGTCCGTGGCGGCTTTGCCCTGCCCATGGCAGCTTTTTGCCCTGCC